>CAUYON010025282.1:0-42428 GCA_963573935.1 Arctocebus calabarensis | reverse complement strand
TGTGTGTGCGAGACTGTGTGCATCCTCACAGCTGTATGTGTGCATCCTCACGGCTGTGTGTGTGCATCCTCATGGCCATGTGTGTGTAAGTGTGTGTGTGCATCCTCGTGTGTGTGTATGTGTGTGTGCATCCCCACGGCCGTGTGTGTGTGTGTGCATCCCCACAGCCATGTGCGTGTGCATCCTCACGGGCATGTGCGTTGTCCACCTTCACAAGCAGGCATGGACATGAGTGGCACATTCATTGGGACTATGCACTGATCCTGGGCGCCCCTGTGGAATGCAAAGCCTGTCCCTTTGATTACCGCTGAGCACCCAGGCCTCTTGCAGCTGGGCAGTTGCAGCCCCTTCTCGGCAAAAGCAGGAAGCGGAACATAAGACACCTAGCAGGTGCTCGCCGCCTACTGATGCACCTACCAGGTGCTTCCCTCAGTCACCTTCCTCAACTTCACACCTACCCCAGAGCTGGGGAGTCTCATCCCTACGTACAAGGTGCTGAGACTGGGGCACAGGAGCTCAGCAACTATCAAAGTCACAGACAAGGTGGAGCTTTAATACACAGTTACGTGACCACAGACAACCTACTTTCCATGATCACACCAACCTCTCAGCATTCCCTGAGGGCTCCTCCTCAGCCCAGACCCTACTTAACCCTAAATGGCTGCCATTTGTCCTCTTTTCTTTTTTTAATAAGAATATTAAGAGAAAAGGATAGAAGGAAACTTGCATAAAGTATTTACAGATGGTTAATCTCTGGAAGGTAAGACTGTGACTTGGGTTTTTGAAAATAAATTTGGACCCTTCAATGAGGTGGATCAGACTACTTAATCCTGTAAGAAAAAAAGTCTAGTCTCCCTTTCCCATCTGTTTCCTCTTCGCTAAAAGCACCACAGACAAGTCCTAAATACCTGAGTGAGTCTCTAGTTTGTGGAATAAATTATGCAGTGGGGCGGAATAATTGCAAGCCCCCCCTTCCTTCTGCCCTTAAATGCATTGTCCCTATGCTTTATTAAAGTAATCAAAATGCATTCCAACCCATTAGTGGGTTGCTCTCAAAATTTCAAAGACCAATTAAAGCCATTTCTGCTGACACACCCAGGGCCTGGGCACAGCCACAGAGTGCCCATCTGGGCACCTGAGCAGAAGCCACTCGGCCTTTGACTTCTGTGGCACTGCTGCAGTCTTAGACTAAGCTCCTCTCTGCCACTTTGTCTCTGGGGCAGTAGCTCCCTGGGCAGCCAGCCACAGTGTAAATCCTCATGGGCACATCCGCTGGCACTTGACTTGGCCACAGAGGCATAGAGACATGTTTCTTGGTGCTTGACTCCAGGGCCTGATGGGCCAGCATTTGCCTGCACGTTGCCCAGGTCATGGGACATTCTCAAAAATGTCTGTGGACTTAGTTCATACTTCACAGGATTCAACCTGACTCCCTCAGAAAGCCCAAAACACAAGTCCTCTTCCACAACAGAAACGCAAGCAGTAACAAGGGCCGTGCAACAGGGCCTGCTTCCAGCCAGCGATTTACAAACATCACCGCATGCGTCTTCACGAAACACATGCATTTAATACCCTCAGTGACCTTCAATCCAGGAAATACTGGCATTGTCAGGAAGAAAGGCTCTGCCACTGGGCCTGATTTATTATGCCTCAGGGACCTCAACTGTGAACTGGACATCACGCAAGTCTATAATGACACAGCTGTTTATTAGACTGGCTCAGTCTATGCTCACATGATGAACATGGTAACGATGATGGTGATAGTAGTAATGTTCATGGTGATGAGGGCGTGATGATGACTTTAGTGACGGTGGTGGTGGTGGTGACAATGACAATGTTAAAGATGATGGCGATCACGTTGGTGATGCTCATAGATCATATTATCTGTACTTCTTAGAATCCAGAGACATTAAGAAATTCCCTCAAGTTCTCAGCTGGGAAAATGATCAGAGTCAGCCTGATTCCAAAATCTCTTTCTAAATGCCCCACTGCCTTTTCCTGATTTTCATTTCAATTCTCAAGTCGCTTCTCGTTCTTATTACTCCTTCAGCAGCTTGACACAAGTCCTCCCCCATCCATCACGGTTTCATTCATTCTTCCTCTTTTCCACCTTCCCCTCATGAACCCAGAATAATGAGCTATTGCGGGGAGGGTGTGAACGGCAGCATCTGGGCCCACAGCACTCTGATGAGTCAATGAAGTACGCACAGGCCGTGCTACAAATTGGGAGTCAGAGGTCCCACCCTCCCTTTCCTTTCAATTTCCTTTTTGAGAATTTAGTTCCCCAACATCAATTTCTGTTTGTGATAAATATGTAAGCACTTTGCCTTCCAGGCTTGCAGTGTGAGAAGCCCCAAGCTGTCAGGCACCAGAGCCGCCAGGCCCCACCCAGAACACTCCCCTGGGACGGCTCAGCTGGGGGCTTCTTGCGTCCTCTGCTCCTGCTGCAGGAATGGACGCCTCCCTTGGCTTGTTCTCGCCCCAGCTCTGCGTGCTTCCCAGATGGTGCTGCAACCCCACCATCCTCCCCACACTACTGTGCTGAGAGCCTCACCCTGGCTCCTTCTGCTCAGCCTCCTTCCAGCCACAACCCTCCATGACGTCAAACTCACGCTGCCGTGTCCCTCCCCAGCTTGAAGCTCTCCAAAGCCCCCCCACCCTGTAAGATAAAGTGTAAACCCAGGCCCTGTGGGACATCCCCTCCCAGCTCTATCCCACCGCCCCTTGTTGCCAAGTACTGTTGACACACAGTGTTGTTGTCATACCGGCTGGGTGGGTTGTCAGTGCCACCCAGAGGCCCCCTGCCCAGCCTCCCCTGGGGCTCCCTGCGGCTGACCTGGGCACCACCACTGCATCTCCTTCATAGCCTCCATCACACAGCACATCACTGGCCATCTGTCTCTGCCCCTCACTGACCGTGGGTTCAACCAGGGAGGTCTGCAAGTGGTCATGAAAGTAAATGGAGCAGCCTCAGCAGAGTGGCCAGCTGCAAGGCTGGACAGACACCTGGAACCCAGGTCCATGCCCCTGCCTCTCTGCTCCTACCTAGCTGGACCCTGCCCGCCCCCTTAGCTCTTCTATCCTCTTTCTGAATCCTCTGAACACTCCTCCTGGGACACTCTGGGAGCAGAGCCCACACCCACAGGAGTGTTGACGGTATAAGGACAGGAAGGGCCCACGTGCCTACAGCACCCAGGGCTCTGTGGTCCTAGCAGGGTCCCAATCAAGAACCTCTCATTCCAGCCCCTCGTGTCACAGCCATGTGACTCAGAGCATCAAGCTCACAGAACAGGGATGTATTTGTCCCTGGACCAAAGCAGAGGGTCTCTTCCAATGTGAGCTAAAGAAGCAGAAACCCCTATTAGAGAACACCATCCCAGCCACATGCACTTCACCCGGATGTGAGGCGTCCCGGGGCGTCCCACTCACCCACCTCCCTGGCAGCACCCTCTGTGGTCCCTCTCTGGACCCACTTGTAAGCTGACAGAGCCTGCTAGGCCTTTCCTGGGAAGGTGCCAAGTCTTCAAACCCCCGAGACCCATCCCGCCAGACTAAGTCAGCAGAATCTCAGGCCTCAGAGCTCCACTCATTCCCCCTCTCCGAGACTCAGCAGTCCTCAAACACAACTGAGGATGGGGAGGAAAGTGCCATTCGGGAAATCAGTACCCTGTGTGCCCCATGGGAGCCTCCTGACAAAGGAGCCACGGCTCTGCCACCCCATGTGCACAAGGCAGCCCCCTGCCAGGAGAGCAATGGGAGCTTGAGCCCAAGGCTGAGGAGGGAATCCCCAGCACCCACTTTTCCCTAGTCCTCTGCAGGTGGGCAGTGCAAAAGACCCAAAGGCCCCTAGGCATGTGATGGAGACGTCCCCCCTCGGGCCTCTGCCAGCTGTGAGTCTGTCTGCCTGTAGGAAATTGACTTTGCACACCCCACAATACCTCAGCTGCATTCAGGTATGGCTACATTAGTGATACTTACAAACCAGAGAGTTCAGCCCTCCAGGACTAAGGGAAACAGACATTCAGAGTCCCAAAGAGAACTTCCACGGTGCTGTGGCACTAGGGGCAGAGGTGTGCTGGTCCTGCTGTGCCATCCGCTTTGGAGATCTGTCCAACACCATTTCTACTACTGAGGGAGATATGTCACCGCCCCCATTTTATAGATGAGAACATTGAGGCTAAGAGAGTTTAGGTAACTCAGCCAAAGAATCTGAGGCAAGCTTGAATCTGAAAATGCATGGCAGGTGCTGAAGACCTAGGGCTGCTGTCACTGGAGCTCTGGCACCCTGCATTATGCAGCTGCCAGCTCTAAGTGACCTCACAGAAGCTGTCCCCTGCACACTGCAGCCCGGGCAAGGGCTTGGCCAGGCAGCCAGCTGCTTGGTACTGCCTGGTGCTGGGTACACTGGATAAACTGTTCACATGTTCACTTTTTAGGGGGAGGGACACAAAAAATGCAAATGAGTGAGTAAATATAAACCAGGCCAGCTACAAAAAAGTGCGGTAGAAAAAAACAAAAGGGAAAGGGTGACAAGCAGCCTTCGGGTGACAAGCAGCCTTCGGGTGGGATGGGGGCTTCCGTCCTCAGATGGGGAGGACAGAGGAAGCCCCCGGTGCATCTGACACCTGCAGAGAACACACCTCCTGGGTGTCCCTGGCAGAGAGATACCAGCGCCGAGGTGGGGGCAGTGTGAGCTGGTGCCCCCAGAACAGGGTGGAGATGAGTGGCAGACAAGGCCAGGCAGAGCCATAAATTCATGTCTGAGGACTTTAATTTTTCACTCTGAAAATGGTGGGCACCAGTGAGAGGTTGACCAGAGGACTGGGTATGACTTAGGTGTGATGTCCTAAGCACGAAGGAAGCCCCGGGGTCACTCAGCAAAGAGATGCTGGACGCTTGAGCCAGGAGTGGCAGAGAGGCTCTGGTTTGCTAAGTAAGACAAGAGACCAGGACGCAACTGTGGACCCAAGCCATTGGAAGAACAGGATGGCTTCACGAGAAATGCTCACAATCAACTGCCCACGCCCGAGAGACCCAGTTTCCTCTCTCCAACAACTTGCAGGTGCTGTCACGTTCCAAGGCCCTCTGTGGGGGCCACATGGATGTGTAGAGAGCCCCCTCCAGAGTCAGGGCAGGGCGCTACAGTCTCCCTGTGGTCTCAGCCCAGACAGCAGCTCTGCAATGCACAGCATTCTGAGCCACCCTAGGCTTTGAGGTCACTGACACCAGGTTTCCCTGCTGGGGGTGGGGAGTACTCTCTGGGACAGCTGTTTCAGCTCTCTGAGCCTTCTGGAACAAGCAGCAGCCAGGTGAGCTGGGAAAGACCTCAGAGCCAGCCATCATTCTAGGGCCAGGTATTCCTGCCTCTGCCAGCCCCACATTCCCTCTGTCTCCCCTGAGATGATATTTAGGGAAAGCAGGTGTGGGTGGCACTAAGCACATGCAGACTAAGGTTCTGCCTGGGAAGAACCCCTGAGGGACAGGGCCCACCCATGGACAGGGTCACCAGGGCCATTAGGAACAGGGCCTGCCAAGGGACAGGGCCCAACCAGGGACAGGGTCTTCCGATTTCAGCCAAGACAAGTCTGAGATAGGACTGAGTTCATGTGACATTCAATCTCCACTGGAAAGTCCACCATCAACTCAGAGCTTCACAGCCCTGGCTGAGGCAGCAAGATGCTCTGGCAATTAGCCCTGTGCCCAGGGTCAGATGGATGGACCCCCCCAGCCCCCATGTCTGACATATCTTGATAAAGCCCCCACAGCCATGGAAGGGTGAACCCGAGCCAGCACCTGCGAGGGTGCCCAATGACACCTCAAAGACAGGTGGCTGGGTGGGGATGGAAGGAAGGCAGCCCCTGTGACAGCAGACGGCACAGTCCCCAAGCCGCGCGCAGACACGGCCAGGCCTCGTGACAGGAGTGGAGCTTCGGGAACGTGGATTTCTCCAGAGTCAGAGGGTTTGTCCTTATCAGGTTTCCCATGTGTAACACTGTGCCCTCCCTGCTCTCTTTGTCCTTGTGAGTTTATGTGCTTTTTGCTCCTTTCCTGTCCTTGAGTGATATCTTGACAGGAGATAGGACATGCGTCCAGTTCTCTCTGTGAAAAGACTCCCCTGCTTGCCTTGTAAAGGCTTCCCTGGCAGTTTTTTACTGCGTGCTGATCCATTCACCCACTGCCACACGGACTGGTGATGCACTGTGCAGGCCCTGGGCTGGGGACAGGGGACTCGCAGGAGACCAGACACAAAGAAACAGGCTCGGGAGGACAGTGCAGGGCTCAGCCAGGCAGAGCCGCAGGGGGTGCCGCGCAGCACAGGGACCACCACCTGCCCAAGGGTCTACACCAACCCTTCACCCAGGTGGGGAAACTGAGGCCGCGGCAGCTCCGCAGCCCTGGGCCTGCTCTCTGGGGTGCTGACCGCTCCTGCTAGTCCTGAGCTCCCCTCAACCCCTCTTGTCTGGGACTCCACAGCAGCAGATGCCTGTTCCAACTGAGAGCTAGAAGCTTGTCTTGTTTGTCCTGGAAAGGCACCAGGGTGCCTAGGCCCACAGTCCCTCCCTCACCACCCTAAACATGGCTCCCAGCAGTGCAGGCTGAGCCCACCCTCCGCTTTCCTTCCAGCCTCCCTGCCCCTCCTTCTCAATGCAAGGGAGCCCCTCCCCCTCCCCCTCCCGCCTACCTTCTTTGAAACCTGAAGAACACTGCTTCCCTCTTCCTTTGGAAAGGAAGAGTATCTGTAGGCGAGGAAGCTGGCTCCTCCAGACACCAGGCAGAGTGCCTGGGCTGCCTGTCAAATGTGACTGTGAAAAGATAATTCTATTTTAAGCAGAAGAGTAATGAAAAGACATCCCCAGCTGTCCTGGAAAGAACTCTCTTCCCCTCCTCCCATTGATCCTCCCCTCACGCCCTGGCCCAGGGACATCTCAGCAGCCAGGGCCCAGGCACCTGGCACATGCAGCACAGGTGTCCCCGCGCACTGGCACACTAGAGGCCTGTCAGTGCCTAAGAACGCCAATCCATGAGCCACAGAGCCCACCTGCACCAGGCCCAGCAGCGGGGGAGGCAGGCAGGGTTTCCCACAGGTGGCTTAACCGAGGACAGAGGTGACAAAGCTCGTAATGTGTGCAACTAGGATCCAGGCTCTGTGCTCTGCTGGCAGCCCTGAGGGACAGGGAGGACACAGTGTGACTGTGCCCTGGTGGTGCCCTAGCCAAGCTCACACCTCTCAGAGAAAGGGGATTCCTTCCATCCGTGCACGAGGCAGGAGGACCCTTTCTGAAGGCTGAGGGGTCCATATGTAACAACCTCCAGGACATCTTCACACCAGAAAGCCCAGTGCTGCCTGCTGTGACCCCCTGAGCCTCTGCTCTTGCCCAGCAGGACCTGAGGAAAGCTCCAAAGACTCCTCCTTCCCTGTCATTGCCACTGCCCACTCACCCTGCCCCATGACACCATCCTGAGCGCCCATGTGCAGGGATCACGAACACAGGCAAATACTGGAAAAGGCTCAGTGAGGAAGGAAAGGAGAATCAGATGCCTGGGGAGGCCAGAGCCCAGCCTGCACACCAAGCCAGGGAGCAGGAAGGTCTGTGCCGAGCGGCACAGCTGTGTCTGTATCCCCAGCCCTCCTGCTGTGTGTCACCCGTCACACTTACCACCTCCTATCACCCAGCACAGCTAGGCTGTGAGTTCACTTAGTATCCCATAACCCTCCATTAGCTCTCAACTCCTGAGGGCAGAGATTTGTCCAATTCATTCACTGCCACATCTTAGAGCAATGACTGGCACTTGGAGAAACAAGAGGTGTAGGGGAGGCCTGAGGAGAGGCATGGATGGCAGCGTGGTGGGAGGAAGCCAGCCCTGGTGAGAGCAAGGGCTCAGCTCACTTCATTGTGTTGCCCTGATTTTGTGCTGAGTGTCTCAGTCAGCTCAGGCTGCCATAACAAAATACCACATCTGGACAGCTTAAAATACAGACATTTCTTTCTCATAGTTCTGAAGCCTGGAAGTCCAAGCTCAAGGGCAGATCCAGCTCCCCAGGAGGGCTCTCTTCCCATCTTGCAGACAGCTGCCTGCTCACTATGTTCCCATATGAGAGGAGGGGGAGAGAGCAGCTCCCTCCTGTATCTTCTCATAAGGGCACTAATCTCACTCATGAGGGCCCCACCTCCTGACCGGATCACCTTCTCAAAGACTCCACCTGCAAATACTCTCCCATTGAGGATTAGGGCATCAACATATGAATTTTCGGGGGATACAGTCCATAAAACCTGGCTTTACCAGGGGCATGTCCCAAACAGGTCCCCTTGGGTAACCTCTGGGAGGGAAGCATTTTTCCACCAGTCTCTGGACAAGAGTACAAAGGATCTAAGTCACTACACTGAGCCCCTCCCCCAGGTATACCCACCATCCCATAAGCCAGACCTCACAGGTCATCAGCAGATGGAAACCCACTCTCTGTGTCCCCTCCTTCCTCAGGAGCAGCCACCTAGAGCCCCTGTCCTCAACCCCTCACACAAAGCCCCAGAAGGAGGAATCCATGCCTTCTAACATGGGCAGGAAGGACAGGCAGGAGACGGCCCCTACAAATGTCTTCCTTACCCTGGTGCCCTCCAAGGATAGCGTGAGACATCCAAATGAGAGGCTTCAGGGAAACGTGGCAAATGTCCATTCAACTTGTGCCCTTTTATTACTGGGCCCATTACGTTGGGCAAGCACTGCTCATAGGACTCAATCTTGAAGCAGAACTGGGTTGCTTCTGTCCTACCTTCCTAGAAATGTATGTTGCACTGGGCTGGTGCTTTCCTGCCCAGGTCACACCTGCAAGCTTAACAAAACGCAGATGTCATAACCCTTGGCAATGTGCAGAAAGGGTACATGTATATTTCAAGAAATGAGAGGAGCAAAGGGGAACATGGGAAAAGGTGTACAGGTAAAGGGGTACACTAAAAGTACTAGAAAAACATTTAGAATGTTTGACAACATTGCACTCATTTCCAGTTGAAGAGGCTATTTCCAGAAAAACAAAAGTGGTACATGCTTAAAGAGGGTAGTGGGGCTGGGAGGTGGGTGCTGAGTGTGCCCATATGGGGAGTTTGTTTTGTATTTTCATTCTCTTTGACTTTTGATTATTTTTCCTTCTACACACATTTACCATGTCTGTGTATCATTTTCATGTTGCAAACAGTATGTCATTTCAGTTCTGGAATTCAGTAGCAATGGAAATTACACATTTAGCTGCTCACGTCTCCTAATACGTTACCTGGATAAGGCATTTTGCTGTCGCTAAAAATTACTCTTACAACAAATTTACAATAAATAGAGGGGGAAAGTTCTGTTATGATGTAGGATAAAACTGCACAATATGAAATTGCATATAAAGTATGGTCATACATATGCAAAAATATAATAAGAAAGCAAAAAATGATATACCTAGGTAGAAAATGGGGGCGGGGGAGGAAATGGTTGTCTCTGTTAGAAGGAACTATGGTAATTTTAAAACTCTTCTTTCTAGCTCTCTGGCTTTTCGATTTTCATTAACAGGGAAATGTGGTGTGTGTGCTTTTTTTGATGAAGGGTACAGCACCTTGGGGAAAGGGAGGTGTTGAACTGTGAATTCACAGCAGTGGGGCTGAGGGCTAATTTAACTTGGCAGCCTTTGTCTTGCATGTGAGAAGAGCAGAGACACAGCCGGGTGGTTCTGTTTATCCTCTGCGCTGCCAACAGGATGGAGATGACGCTGAAGCTTTCTAAGTCCCACACCACTTGAGTCACCATCCGGATGAGCCCCAAATGATTTTAATAATCCCTTGTCAATTGTGCGTAACACATCTCTGCGTGGCAGAACTGAGACGCAGCACAGCATTCAGAGCCAGGAGAGGTGAGCCCCACATCCAGCCCTACCCTGCCAGCCCATGACCCCACCCGAGTCGCACCCCTCCCCAGGCTTGTCAGCTCCCCCCTCTCTCTGTCAGGGAGCTAGACTCACTTTCTTGACTCCCTAAAGATCTTTGCTGCCGGAGGAGCTGTGACACCACAAATGTACTGGGGATTCAGATCTGCTGCTGGGGAAACTGTATCCCCAAAGCAAAACGACTCCATATGGCGAGATGCTGCCCGGAGCACCGACTCCAAGACGCCGCTCATCCACCTACCCAGTGCTCACCCCACAAAGGGATTTCGACGTATTTCAGAAGAAAAACACCCTGATTTCGCAATGTTTGCAGCTTATTTCAGCCAAAAGAAATTATGCAAAATGGGGGAAAGGAGGCTGGGGACCAGGATAGGGAGGAGGACTGTCAACACCTACTAAGTGTTCCAGGACTGCACGTGGCCCATCCGTACTCATGGAACAGGGATGGAGAGGAAAGAAAAGCTTGTTCTCCATGGCTGGATTCACAAAAGCCATGTCTGTCTTATTCAAAATGCATTTTGCATTCTGTTCTTTATTCTCCCTAAATGTGATACACTGTGTGTGTGTGTGTGTGTGTACTAGAAGTAGTTAAATATATTTACATTTGGTAAATAAAACATTTAAGAAAGAGATCATTTTTATTCATGTGTGATGGAATCACCAGTTGGAATCTTGTAATGACTCATCGACAATTAATTGCACTAAAGGTAAACTAAATTTGAAATCTCAATGGAAGAATTAAGTTCTGACTCCCAGGTAACAAAATAAGAGTTTAAAGGCTTCTGAGGATGAGAGCACATTTCTGATGGGACTAAGTGAAAGAATGTGAGTTTGAGCCTCTCCAAGCAGCTCCTGCAAGCTGTGTGTGTGCTTAAAACTGGGGTTTCAAATAGGCAGCATGGGGACTTCTGCTACCACCACGATGAGGTAATAAGGATTGCCTTTCATCCATAAAAAGGCAACAATAACAATGAAAATGAAAAAAATAGCCCTCAGAATGGGAGAGGATTTTCACAAGTTATATTTCCAACAAAGGTCTAATTACCAGAATCCACAGAGAATTTATTGCTAAGAAAAAAAAAAACAAGTGATCCCATTTCATTGTGGGCAAGAGACATGAACAGAAGCTTAACCAATTTTAAGTGTGCAGTTTCATGGTATTAAGGACAGTCACATTTTTGGAACCATGACCACCGTTCACCTCTAGAAATCTTTTCATTTTGCAAAAGTAAAAACTCAGTACACACTAAACATGAACTCCCTTTTCCCCCAGCCACAGGCAACCACTGCTTTATTTTCTGTCTCTATGAATTTGACTACTCTAGGTACCTCATGTAAGTGGAATCATACAATATTTGTATTTTTGTGACTGGCTTACTTAACAGAATGTCCTCAAGGTTCATCTATGACATTGTACCATGTGTCAGAATTTTCTTCCTTTTTTCTTTTTTTTTGAGACAAAGTCTCACTCTGTTGTCCTGTGTGCCATGGCATCAGATGAGCTCACAGCAACTTCAAACTCCTGGGTTCAAGAGATCCTCCTGCCTCAGCCTCTGAAGTAGTTGTGACTATAAGGCACCCACCACAATGCCCAGCTCAGTTTTCTATTTTTAGTAGAGACAGGCTTTTTCTCTTGCTCAGGGTGATCTCAAACTCCTGAGTTGAAGTAATCCACTCGCCTTGGCCTCCCAGAGGGCTAGAAAGAATTTTCTTCCCTTTTAAGGCTGAATAACAGTCATTTGTATATATGTACCCCATTTTGATTATCCACTTATCTGCTGATGGACACTTGTGTTGGTTCTACCTCTTGGCTATTGTGAATAATGTTGCTATGAATGTGGGTGTACAAATTTCTCTTCAAAACCTTGCTTTAATTCTTTTGGGTATGTACCCAGAAGTAGAATTCCTCTAATATGGTGATTCTGTTTTTAATTTCCCGAGGAACTGCCATGCTGTTTTCCACTGCATTGGCACATTTAACATTTCCACTAACAATACACAAGTGTTCCAATTTCACCACACCCTTGCCAACACTTATTATTTTCTATTTTTTAAGATAATAGCCATGCTAAGAGGGAGCTTTTTTAAAGTTTTAATTAAAAACAAAAGTTTGGGAATTTTTCCTTGGTGTCTCTACTTTTTCAGAGACATTTGTTTATATATATCAACTATTTTCTAATAAAGACAACAACCAATTATTTGCAATTGATAACCCTGTACAGTGCTGTGTAATACAATAGATACATTAGGATTACATTATCCACAATACGTTGAAGCTAAAAATGCAGATGGCATTTTAGAAAGAATGGGGAGAAAACAGACATTTATTTAGCATTTACTGTGTGTCAAGGTCTGCATTAAGCATTTTCTACATATTATCACATTTGATCTTTATCAGAACCCTACTAGTACATTAATTTTATGTCAATGGAGGCAGAAACTCATGCACAGAGAGAGTGTTGAAAATGTGTCCAAACCTATCTGTCTGATGCCAGAACCTGTGCTTTTCTCATTATCTCTTGCTATCTGTTAAGTATAAAACACCTCATTTATTCAATCCATATGATTTGTGAAGTATTCCCAAGATAGTATTTCACATGTTCCATATAGTAATTCTGTGAGATGGTTAACATCAATGTTATCCAAATCCACGTTTACAAATGGTGGAACTTGTGATTCATGGCATCATTTACTTGTCCAAGCTCACAAAACAGGCTAGAAGCAGGACTAGGACTCAAATCTAGGTCCTTCCATTCTAGATCCCTAGTTCTTCTCCTTGTAACATGTGCCTTTTTACTATTCAGAGCAGCTTATATAGTTATGCAACCTCATTAAGTCAAAATTAGATGTTACAAATGTAGACATTTGATTACGGCTCATGTGACATGCAGTACTTTCTAATTAATATTTGATCATGTTATCTACCATTCCCTTCCTTATCTAAGACTGGGATGAAAAGGTTGTATTTATTAATGTCATTCAGTAAGTCATTCTTCAAATCCTGAATGGATGTTTATTGTATTTTGGATGCTGTGTTTGGGACATCTGGGGAGATACATAAAGGAAACATTTTCCTTATCTCAATACAGCTCACAATATAGCAGGAGATTCTGATACTTAAAAAAAATTTTCACTCTGATGTATGCTTACATTTTAAGGATACTGAAGGGGAAATTGGGTGGGGCCAACAGAAAAAGTTTCGCAGGAGAGGAGGTGACAAATGTTCTATACAGTTTAGGAATGGGTAGGATTTCACCTAAAGAGAAGAGTTAAATAATGGTTTATTCTTTGTAGAACCACAAGGAAACATCTATCCAGTTCAGTTATCTGAAGAAGAGTTTAGACAGATCTTTTTTATTTAATTCTAAAGTTGTGCCCAAGTGGCTCAACTGGATTGATCAAAAATAGAGATAGTTCGGGTTCGTGTGGTTTGGGGTTATCAGTACAAGCAGCGGATAGATTAACATTGTCTGATTGCTTTGAAGTTGATCTGCTCAGATCTTTGAAGTTATAAAAGTGACTGCAAGGACCATGTCATATTTTTGTTATTTTGACGGTGATCAGAGGCAGTTGCGTGATTGTCTTTGTGTATATTCTTATTCCCCAGGGAGAAAGAGGCCCTCGGGGTCTTCCTGGACTCCCAGGTGAGGATGGATGCCCAGGAATGAAGGGATCTAAGGTGAGCGTGGCCTTGAGATGTGGACTTCTTTCCTTTTCCTGCTTTTACCCCTTGAGTTTGAGAAAAATCTTAAGTTTTCGACATACCATATTTTGCCATCTATGATGTGCTCCTGTGTATAATGTGCAACATTGTTGGCCCAAAATTTCAAGAAAAAAAATCTTTTGTTTTAATTTTGTAAAGGTGGAAGAAGTGGCCACCAGTGGTGCCTCTTTCCCTCACGAGAGGTGTGAGACACGGAGCTGACGGCTGTGGAGAAGCTGGGAGTGAGCCCAGGTGGCGGGTGAGAGTCCTTCAGGTAACTGGACTGCCTGACCTCCCCGCTGTCCCCTCCCAGTCTACCCTCATCCTCACATCCTCTCATTTCCCCATTCCCATCCATGACCATTGGTGGGAATGTCATCACAGTCACTCAGCTGAGAACCCCAGTGGGCTTATTTCCTGGGAAGCTGCTGTGAGGGTGAGGGTTGGCCTTGACTGCCTTGGGCTCCTAAGGGTAGGAGGCTGCCTCATCTCTCAAGTAGCTGGCCTATCCTGAGGTGTCTGAGACACCAAACCAAGGAGGAAGATCCCTGAGTTGGGGTTTGGAGACCTGGGTTCTGAGACCCAGTTCTACTAGTATCGTCTGCTGTTGTGACCTTGGGCCTCAGTCCCCATAAAATTTCTGTCTGCGAGGGTATCTGGCAGTGAAGCACAAAAGCTTTGGGGTATTTGAGTCCATTGATTGTAATTTTAAGCATATGACTTGTCTGAACCCCTAAGGTGTTGAATTGGTATAATTTCCCAAACTTGCCAGGAGGAAGAACCCTATCAGCTCACTAATACATGAAACCAGGTCTTTCTCCTAGAGAACTGATTCAATATATTTGGGTGTGGTTCAGGAGTCTCATTTTAACCAGTCTCCCGGGTGATTTGTAGGATTTTCAAGTCTGGGAAAGGCTGGTGGCATTCATTCTGGCATTGCGGAGTACCGAAGGTCTGGATGACTCAAGGAGGTTGTGGTCTAGTCACTGAACAGAGATGTAAATGCAGAACACTTCACGGGGCATCACAGGGAAAGCTCCCTCTGCAGCACGGTGTCCTGGGGGCCTCAGAATGGGGCCACCTGCATGAGAGACAAGGCAGCTCAGAAACAGCAGGGATCTACTATCAGAGGCTGGGGCAGGCAGGGCTGGCCCTGGTCCCTCACACCAGCTTCCCAGGAAATAGGCTCACTAGGGTTCGCAGTGGAACAGCTATGTCCACGTTCCTACCAAAGGTTATGGATGGAAATGGGAAATGAGAGGATATGAAAGTGGGCTGGGCGGGGACAGTAGGGGAAGTTGGGCACTATGGTTGTTTGGACCACTGTCACCTGCCACCTGAGCTCACTCCTGGCTTCTCTGCAGCGACCAGCTCTGCACTTTGCACCTCTCAGGAGAGAAAGAGGTGTCATTGCACAGACGTTTCTCCCCTCCTTTCACCAAGGTCTCAATGCTAACCCATGTGTCACCATTGGTGGCATGCTCACCCCAAGATAGTAGTGGCAGTGGTGTCTGCTGCAAGCGGCCAGGTGGGTTGGAAGGCTACTGCTCCCTGTCCAGTAAGGGGCAGTAGGGGAAAGGTGTCATTTGGAGGGGGTGTGATTACCATGTCACAGGGTATTATTTTACATGTGGATTTTGTTTTCGCTTTCTAGAGTTATACTTTTAAACGAATCAAAAACATTTATATAGATAGGAAATTAGTACTACCTACCCATGTATAATGTGCATCTTTATTTTTCCCTCAAAAATTTGGGCAAAAAAGTGTGCGTTATATACTACAAAATATGGGCTATGGAATGGTAGTTCTTCCTCAGACTGAAAGGAAGTCTTACCTTCCTTTTCTTTTCTTTTACCTCCCAGAAGTAAAGCCAGAGAAAAGGAATCAACTACTGCAAGCAGTTTATTGGGAGGTGGTGTCAGAAAACAATAGCAGGAGAGTAAGGAATTGAGATAAGGAGTGAAGGGGCCCTGAAAAGGGTGCATTATCAATCACATTTCCACTGTGGTGGGTGGAGCTTAATCCTCCCGAGGAACTCTGGAGGCCAGCCTTGAACATGCATCTCAGTGTTACGCCAGTCAAGGGGTGAGGGAACTGGGTTGTTTATACACCAAATCCTATCGGGAATTAGCTGAGGGATGCTCCCAGGAGTCATTAATTCCCTAGCACTTTTGGCTTGTTCTGTTTATGGGTAGAGCAGGCCCTGGTCTCAGAAAACACTTGGGAAAGAGTCATAGACCCTGTGCTTGGAAGAAAGTTTGCGAACACTAAAATTTTAAAGACTCAGGGATATAGGTGTGGCATTCTTTTCATGTGGTTGCATTCAATGTCCCTTAACGGTCTAGGATTGAAGAATGTCTTTCAATAAGGCCAGAAAAAGATTTCTATAATCTAAGAGTCCTACAGAGACCACAACAACCATGTTCTGTATATCCTAACAAGTTACTCTTTCAAGTAATCTGTTCTGTTGTTCTAGAAGCCTTCTCACACTTGCTAGCCAGTGTAGTCTCATCTTTGTTTGAAAAATATGACTGATTTAATAAGAATTGGCAGGACACTGTTGTGCTCTTTCATTCCTATATGTGTGGAGTTACCCAGGGGGCAATTTTCTCCAGGTCCCAGGCAAAGTAAGGGTGGCAGTGATCAGACTGCTGTGATGCCCATTACATTTACTAAAGAATACATCTTCATTTTGGTCTAGTGCTTGTAATTTTATTTTAAAATTTATTTTGGTTATTATATTTTATTCAAACCAGGGAACATATGGTTTCCAAAATGAAACAAGGGTTTAAAAGTGTCATTCTTATGGCTGAATTTATATCTTTTAGGTTTACCTGGATAGAGTTGAAACACATTCTTCTTAACAAAGTATCTCAAGAATGGAAAAAAAATCCAATATACTGAATACTAATACAAAACCAATATATAAACAATTACGTGCCCACACAAATGATAAAACTCAAATATAGTATAGAAAAGGGGAGGGGAGAGGATAGATGGGGAGGGAAGGGGGAGGACAATTGGTGGGAGGAGGGAGAGCAATTGGTGGGATCTCACCTAATGTGCACACTGTGAGGTGTTTGGCATGCTCCCTTGGGTGAAGGCCTCTACTACAACTTGAACTTTACCTTGGCAATAAGAACAATGTAACCTAAAAATTATTTGTATCCTCACGTTAGTTTGAAATAAAAAAATTTTCATTCTAACTCATTTCTTTGTATTTTTTTCTAAATTTAGGGAATAAGAGGATTTTTAGGAGAGAAGGTAGGTAATCTTTGCTCTTCTTAAACTGGATAGAGGTTTCTTTGGGAAACATAATACTGAGTTTGATCACTTTTCCTTTGCTTGAGTGAGGTGAGGCTTAAAACAGACATGAGAATATGTCAGATGATATTAATAGACAAATTGTCATGCTAATTGATGACTATTTGTAAGACATGTATTTTAGGCTTACGGCAGTGGTATGGATTATTATTTTCAAGGCTTTCTGTTTCTATAAAAATGGAAAAGTTGCTCCTGAATCCAAAGTGTTCTGTGGGGGTCTGGTCAAGGTGGGTGTCAATGAGAGATATAGGCTAGGATGGGACTAGAAGGAAAGGGGCTGTCACAATAAAGGAATATATACGGACTCCTTATATACAGTTGCAGAACCAAAGTATCAATTTGCTCATTCATTCACTCAAAAATATCATGTAATTCTAGTTCAGAGGTTTGGTATATTTATTTTGATGCACTAGCTCAGCTATACTTTGGGTTAAAAAAACACATGAAACTCTATTTTCTCCAGTGGATAGTAGGAGTAAATCAACTATTTCCCACATGTAAAATGCATTTCATTTTGCTCACAAAGCTGGATTTTTTTTGAATGGAGGATTTATAATGAATATATTATCTGTCTGTTGTGCCCAGGAGTTCCACAAAGACTACACTGCCAAACAAGCTGAGTTCACAGCAGAGTCCCTTTATTGAAGAGCAGGCTGGCGACTGCCTCAGTGTCCCAACATGGGGTTTCTAAGAGCAGCCCCGAGTGCTGAAGGGGTCGGGTTTTTCAGGCTTGATCTGCATCCTGGTTGGCACGCAGGCTGTTCAGGTGTATCTGGGTAGGGTCGCAAGCAAGCATTGTACAAAAGCAGAATTTTGTGGTTAGTTAGCCATACATCATACATTTTTGTTTTAAATATTTTCCCCCTATACATTTTAGTTTCTGTACTTTCCCCCATACATCTTAGTCTCAGTATTTTCCCTTCCTGGCATTGCTTAAAGGTCAGTCTGGGGACAGTTTGTGCCTCCCGGTTTGTTTCCTAGTGAGTTAGCTAAGCAAGAAACTGGGAGTGAGCTAGAAGTAAGAAATTAGTACTTTCTCATTTATCTTGGGGCTGAACTAGACTTATTTCATTTCTTTTTTTTGAAAGCTTGCAGTCCAGGAATTTGCCAGGGGTATACTGGTATTTTTCCATTATAGCCTAGGCCTGACACTTTTTCGCTTTAGCTTGGGCCCACGAGGCCTAACATGTCGTTTTGAGATAGCAGGCAAAATGAAGGGCTCATAATAAGAAAGGGATGGAATAGTTGTTGAGATGTCACCATGCCACTGCCTATTTCTTTTTACTCTTCTCACCACATTAACCTCCATTTTTCAGTTATTTTCTTATTTTTATCACTCCCCAAATGCACACACACTCACTTAATTCCTCTTTAATCTGCAATCTCCCAAGTTTCCATTATACAGATTAATCCAGGCTTATTTACCATTGTCTTTTTTTTTGGGAGAGAGTCTTGCTTTGTCAACCTTGGTAGAGTGCTGTGGTGTCATAGCTCACAGCAACCTCAAACTCCTGGGCTCAAGTGATCCTCTTGTCTCAGCCTCCCAAGTAGCTGGGACTATAGGTTCCTGCCACATGCCCAGCTATTTTTAGAGACGGGGTCTAGTTCTTACTCAGGCTGGTCTCAAACTCCTGAGCTCAAGAGATCCACCCACCTCAGCCTCCCAGAGTGCTAGGACTACAGGTGTGAGCCACAGCAATGGCCTCTTTACCATTTTCTTAAAGAAAGTCAGTGACAGAAGGACCATGTGACAACCAGAGGATGATGTTTTATGCTGTCTTGCAAAAGAATTACTTATTCTCATTGCAAAAGTTTAAAGGAAGTATTTTTGATCCATTTAAAATCTTTTTTTCTTTTAGGTACCTGAATGTCAGGAAACACAGTGTATATAACCCTAGCAACTATTTCATAAAGAAAATAATGATTACTTATTGAAAAAATATCCACCTATACTTGTTTCTTTTGTCTCTAACGTTCTGATATTTCTTTGCTCCAGGGAAACCCTGGTGAGGAAGGCGTTCATGGCTTCGATGGAGAACAGGTACAGAAGTTTCTCATTTTATGTTTTCTTTTCTACTAATCTGGCATTTACGCTCTTATAGAAAGTATAGCTTTTCATGATTAGCTAGAAGTTTTAACATGCATACTCAATAATATTCAAAGTTAATATATGTAGTTGTTCTCATCCTCAAAATACAAGGACCCTAGAAACTTATCAATTCCTTTTGTATTACATATTATTGTTTAGTATTTTGTTTTCATCTTTTTTGGTTAAACTCTACCAATTGTAAGTTGTTACTATTATTGTTTTATATAGTCAAGGCTTATTTTTCTTTAGCCACATGTTTACTAGTATCACTGACACCTTCCTTGCATTCATTGATATATTCAAAAGAATGTGAAAATATCAACTTTCTTTTGTCAAGTAGATAACTTTTAGAATTTTCTTTAATGATGGTCAATTTGTGATAAACTCTTTTGTTTTCTTTTTCCTCTGAAAGTCTATTTATTTTACTTTTTTTTTTGAAAAATAGTTCATTGGGTAATTCTGTGGTGATGGCTATTTTCTCTCAGCATTTTGAACATCTACTTTCTTAGTCTTATGGCTTCTGCTGTCTTCTACCTTTCATTATTTATGTTAAGAAGTTGCCTGTCAAAATAATTGTTCTTTTGTAAACAATCTTTAAAAATATATATGTCATATAGATATGTATATTCTTAAAATTTTTCCCTTTGGTTTTAGTTTTTGGCAGTTTCAATATGATGTGTTCAGGTGTGGATTTATTTTTATTTTTTTTGTTTGGCGACTTGTTAGGCTTTTGAATCTGAATATTTATGTCTCTTCTACACATTTTGGAAAATGCTTAGAAAATTATTTAAAATGTTTTGTCTTTCCTATTTTCTCTGTTATCTCTTTATGGAAATCTAATTTGAAATTTGTGAAAACTTCTCATTTTTCCCCAGTATCTCTTAACCGCCCTTTCGTACTTTCTATTTCTTTGTCATCCTGTGCTGGATTCTGTATGATTTCTCTAGTTTCTAGTTCATTACTTCTCATCTTACTTGTATTTAGTATGCTACTTAATCTAAAAATTGAATTTTTAATTTCAGTTCTTATTTTTCACTTCAAGGAGTTTCCTTTGATTCTTTAAAAAATCTACTTGATCTCTTTTACATAGTTGCTTGTTATTTTACTCATTCTGTTTTTAACAATTTAAGCATATTGAATATATTTATTTTATATTTAGTGAATGATAATTCCAATGTTTGGAATCATTGCGGGTCCAATATTGTTTTCTTTTGTTTCTACTGATTTTTCCTTGGCGATGTCTCCTTCATGTATATTGTGACTTTTTGATTTAAACTCATTTTTGTTGGAACTTTATCTGTGCGAATTCATTAAATCCTGGGCTGAGATTGTTTGCTTCTGCTATGCTTCCACTGGCAGCACCTCCTTAAAATAAATTGTCAGCCTGAGGTTTTTCATAACATGAAGACACACACACACACACACACACACACACACACACACACACACACACACACACGGTGATTTCATGAAGCCCTCTGGTCAACCAAGAACTATTACCATTTTGAATTTCTTCTTCCTTCATATTCTGAACCACAAAGATTTCTCCTTTTCGCTATCAGTTCACTAATACATAAGAAATATGTTATAATTTGTCTGGAATTTTAAACTGATTTTAATGGGATGATTGTTCAGTGCATCTAGTCACATTGTGAGAAATAGAGTGGCAAGAAAGTTTCTACTGTTGGCTAGAATGTAAAACTACATACAGAAGTTTTTGATGTGACTAATACAAGAAAGATTCTTTGTATATTTCTTTTTCTTTTTCTAGGGTGGTCATGGAGTTCCAGGATTGCCTGGAGAAAAAGGAAATAGAGGAAATCGGGTAAAATATGAGGATATTCTCTCATTTTTTAAACTAAATAACCTGATACAGGCAGTTTATTTTTATTTTTTTTTTAATTTATTTTTTTTCAAACAACCTTTGGTGTTTGACAGTTTATTTTTAAACTGTCGGAAAGAATCACCTAGTGGTTTAAATACTAGGTTGAGCATTAAAGGACAATCAACATTATCAACAGATCACTATTTGGAAGATTTACATAAGACTTGATTTTTTGGACGGTTAAATGAGTAATATACATCTTGTGACTTAACCTTTTGTGCTTTAGAACAGTGATTGTATCACTCCCTATCTCACAAGTTTTTCATAGTTCCTGTACCCAAGGCCTTTCAACTATATTCTCCATCAATCTCAGTCAAGAAGTGTCCTTCACATATTGTGCTTCTTGTTCTCCCTTGAACATTCCTCAAGTATTTGCTCTTGCCAGCTGCCCCTCTAATAAATAAATAAATACCTTTTCCCTGCTTCTGTCTCCAGGGCTTAATTTGAATATCACCTTTCTTCAATGTCCCACTCCTTTCTTTTTTCCTCATGATGGCTTCCTTGGCCATGTCAATCTGTGGTGATCTCTATTCCCTGCATCCTTACAACTTATTATTATCATTGGTACTATCTGCTTGACAGTGATCACACACTGTCTCATGCTGGTGAGTCTATGGGAGGGATATCAGATACCTGGCATATGTACTGAAGCTCTCACTTCCTATGCCCATGGCAGACATTACTGACTAATTATGGAGTCCAATGGGGACCAAGGATCCAGGTCAACACAGAAGCATAATCAGCATCTGTTGACAGATAGGATTACAGATGGGGGTGAAATTTATTTATTTATGCTTCTTTGTACTCTTAAGGAGTTAGAGTGATACTTTCACTTCAAGGATGCACAATTAATGGTGTAGACAGATTTTCTGGTAAGTAAAACAAGGAGAATCAGAAGACATGGTTCTTAATCTCAAACCTGAAGTATGCAGATCAGGTTTTGGAGAAGTTGAAGGATGCTACACTGTTATAACACTGGAGAGATTTCAGTTTCACTTGAATTTTGTTAAATTCAGTAAACAGCTATCAGGTGCCTTCTCCCTGTGGAACATTTTTTTTCAAACACAAAGAAGAGTTCCAGGATATGTAAACCATGGCTTTGACCAAAAAAGAGTTTACTGGCTGGTACAGGAGATTAAACTGGTACAGGAAGAACTGTAATACTATAAGATAGGATAAGATAAGGGTGTAAGAAGGGGGCAAATAAAGAATCAGTGTGAGCACAGTGACTTGAGGAGGATGCTAAAATAGAGTGGCTTTTCTTTGATTATCAGAATTTATTAAGCATATATTATAATCCAGGCATAATTCTAGAATGGGGGGCAAAACAGGCAAGGGTGTTATATTTTAGGATTGGCCTCTAGGAGGACAGGTAGACATTAATAAAATAATCATGAAAGTAGGTGTAAGCTTTTTGCTTAGATAAACATATGGAGAGGGAAATAACAGGGGTTCTTATGCATCCTGTGCACTCAGGAGGTTTCATCAAGGAAGGGGAGATGGGAGGAAATTTAAAGAATGATGAAGAAGGAGATCAGTTGATGAGGAAGGAGAGAAAGGGGCAAGAGAACAGCCACTATATTAAAGCTCTGTGACATTTGAGCAGGTGCCAAAGGGTGGAGAGGACACTGGCATTCTGGGGAACATAGGAAATCAAGATATTTTTCACGTTGATCTCTGTGAGAAGGAATGGGCAAGAGATACAGGGTATTCCAGCTTAAGGAAAAGACACAAGGAAAAGATGAGAGGTAGAAAAACTCAGGGAAGCTTTGAAAAAGCAAGGATTCCAATTTTACAGCAGTGTAGGATAAAATAAAAAGTATAAAGAGTGGGAATAAAGCCTAGAAGGGCAATTTAGGGTCAACTTAATGCCATGCTTAGGGATTTTTTTCTTCTATTGAGTAGTCAAGAGCTATATTAAGGGTTCTAGGCAAGGGAGACACATATTTGAAGTCACAGTTTTAGAATATTACTCTAGCGTAAATATCTTTGTTGTAAAATGATTTTTTACATCTAAATTGTATATAAAATCAGCACATTGTACTCCATAAATGCATTAATGTATGCAGTTATGATTTAATAAAAGAAAATGAATAAAAAATAAATAAAATTTAAAAAGGAATAATACTCTAGAAGCCAAGTGTCTGTGTCCAAAAAAGGAGAGACTAGAAGTAGGGCAAATCATAATAAGAACCATAAGCTGATGCTGAGCATTTAAATTTATTATTTTATTTAATTCCTGTAAGATGGGCACACAAATGGGAAAATGGAATTAGAGAAGTCAAAGAAATCTTGGCTATTTAGTAAATTAAACAGAAGGATCAGAATTTAGTATTATCTATCTCCCTTTACATTATTCTATTAGGCCATGAAAGAGGAGTCTTAAGTAAGATGATGAGGTGAACATTCCATTTCCTCTGTGTCTGAGAGTGGGAACAGAGATTCTTTGTTCATCGCATATACCCTCCAAAAGCAGGCATGTGACACCATCTGAAGAAGGCATCTCCTCCACTCCGTGGCTCTGTAGGACACAGAGATGGCCCGATGATGGCAGGTTTTAAGAGAGGGAATTTTTCGCTTATTGTGTCACAGTCCTATGGTAAAATTTTTCACCTCTCTGTTTCCCTGTTTTCAGCAATCACAGTCAGGGAAGCATTTTTCTATCCTTTCTTCTCTAGCACTACTGCCTACACTCATGATGGAGAAAACCTCCTATTTTTTTTCTACATGTATTTCTACCCCTCCCTAATGTGGACCTGGATCCAACTTCCCAGCCTCAGGTCCCACATGAACAAATGGCTTAATTCCTGAGTTGTGAGGAGTAAGGGAGGGAATCACTTTACCTCAATTAGAATGGCTTTTGTTAAAAAGTCCCAAAACAATAGATGCTGGCATGGATGCAAAGAGAAAGGGGTGCTTATACCGTTGGTGGGACTGAAAATCAGTACAATGTCTATGGAAAACAGTGTGGAGAGTCCTCAAAGAACTAACCCTACCATTTGATCCAGCAATTACGCAGGGTATTTACCCAAAGGAAAAGAAGTCATTTTATCAAAAACAAACAAACAAAAAAAACAAAGAAAAAAACACCTGCATGCAAACGTTTATGTGTTATTATTACAACATAATTCTCAATTGAAAAGATGTAGAATCAACCCAAGTGCCCATCAATTCAAGAGTGGATTAACAAAATGTGGTATACTTGCATGTATGTTATTGACTACTATACAGCTACGAAGAATGATGAATTAAGGCCTTTTGCAACAATTTGGATGGAACTAGAGGTTATTATCCTAAGCAAAGTATCTGAAGAATGGGAAAACAAATACCACATGTACTCACTATTGAACTGAAAATAACTGATGAACACCCATGTGCACAGAGTGAAGTGAAACTCAGTAGACTCAGTGGAAAGCAAGCAGGGAGGAGAGGGGAGTAGGGGATGGGCAAAAAGCTACCTAATGGATACAATGAACACCACCTGAGTGATGAGCATGCTTATAACCCTGACCCAAGAATAACAAAATCAACAGGTGTAACCAAAAACATTTACATCCAAGTAATTTTTTTTTTTTTTTTTTGAGGCAGAGACTCAAGCTGTTGCCCTGGATAGAGTGCTGTGGCATCACAGCTCACAGTAACCTCCAACTCCTGGGTTTAAGTGCTTCTCTTGTCTCAGCCTCCCAAGTAGCTGGGACTACAGGTGCCCACCACGATGCCTGGCTATTTTTTGGTTGTAGTTGTCATTGTTTTTGGCAGGCCTGGGCTGGATTTGAACGCGCCAGCTCCAGGGCACATGACTGGTGTCCCAGCCACTTGAGCTACAGATACTGAGCTGATCACTGTAATATTTTGAAATTAAAAAAAATGAGATAATACACACTTAGGGCCGAGCATGTGGCAGAAAGCCAATAGAATATGTTTTTTTTCTACTTTTCAATTTCATCTGTTTGGCAGCAGGTGCTGTAAAATTTAAGTACTAAGTTGCTCCTTTAATTTGATCCTTGTTTTCTCTCTAATGTTCTCTTTGCCTTAGGCAATAGGTGATTTAAAAAAATTACCCATTTTTCTTTGTGATTTAAGGGCTTGCTGGGACTGCCAGGACAACCAGGAGAGCGTGGAGAGCCTGGGTTAAGGGGAGATCCCGTGAGTGATGTTGGGGGCTTTTGCTGCTTTAACTCCAGGGACATGAGAACTGTTCACTTGTGGTCAGTCTGAAGGCAAAGAGCAATTAAGTATTCATTATTAAGGCATCTGTTCAGGCTATGTTCGTATTATAACAAATAAGAGATTGGAGGGGATTCATCTTGTAGATAACTGGGGTTTTAAAAAGGGTTGAAATTTAATTGCATCGAGTGTCTAGAATTATTGAGCAGGTCCAGATGACAAGAAGGGTCTACATTTTTTTTTTTTTGAGACAGAGTCTCACTATGTCACCTTCGGTGGAGTGCTATGGTTTCACAGCTCTCAGCAACTTCCAACTCTTGGTCTTAAGCAATTCTCCTGCCTCAGCCTCCCAAGTAGCCAGGACTATAGGCGCACCACAACACCTGGCTATTTTTTTGTTGTAGTTGTCATTCTTGTTTGGCAGGCCCAGGCTGGGTTTGAACCTGCCAGCCCCGCTGCATGTGGCTGGTGCCCTAGGTACTAAGCTACAGGCACCGAGCCAAGAAGGGTCTACTTTGGTTGTGTCTTTTCTTCCCTCCCTCCCTCCCTCCTTCCTTCCTTCTTTCCCTCCTTCCATCTCTCCCTCTCTCCCTCCCTCCCTCTCTCTTTTCCTTCCTTCTTTTTCTCCTTCCCTCCCTTCTTCCCTCTTTCCCTCCCTTCCCCCAGCCCCCACTGTTTACTAGGTAATCAACTGTCCTCATATCAGAATTGAGTACATAAGATTCTTGCTTCTCTATTTTTGTGATGCTTTACTTTTTTTTATGTCATTGGCATTAGACAGCTAGGTCATTTTTTCTATACAATACATTGTGGTAACATACTGTCTTTAATTTATTTCATATCTTCATTGCTTACTTTACTGCTGACCCAGATTAACATATAAGGGAACTTTTTAATTAAATTCAGAGTCATAATTGTATATGCATGTGTCATGTATATGCATGTCTATTGTCAACTGATTTATGTACAATCATTTGATTATAAAGCTTTTAAACACAGAGACTCCATCTTTGATGCCTTTTAACACCCTACAGCATTAGCATGCTTCTTTATTGTTGACTTTCAATAAATATTATTAGTAGATAAGTAATGCTTAAAATACTGGAAAGGGAAATGGAGCACTTCCACTAAACATGAGTTAGCATTCAGCTTGTATCATTTTTCCCTAGGAAAAATAGGTTGTAATTTGTATTTAACCTTCTAGCTATCTTGTTTACCTTAAATGCTATTTACTTTAAGTAATACATTCATAAAGGAAAAAGCTGAGGGTTGCATTTTGACTCCTTAATTTACAGGAAACTTTCAAAAACAGTTGGCAAAGGTTAGATTAAATTTGGATAGAATCAGTGTCCCTATGTGCAATTTATTCACATTGTTCAGCGATGTCAACACATCAGCAGTGAGGTTTACCACTGTAAAAAGTGACATGGAAATACTGGGTGTGGTTTATATAATTACTGTCTAAACTTGCGAAAACCTAGCTTATATCTTTAATGAAAAATCTTGACATATTGGTTGTAAGCCTTACTTGTGGAACGCCTCAGAATAAACTTGAAACTTGAAGGTCATTGTAGAAACTCATTGTCAATTCAGCGTGGAGAAGCTTACATAACACCTCCACAGCCAGGTCTGGCTTGTGTTGTTGCTACCAAAGCCTCACTCTCATGAGCGCTCCAGCCTCTCATCAGAAAGAAGGAAAGCGAGGTGCAGACAGACAGAGTATACAGATGACAAGGCAAGCTTGCAAACAGCACGGAGAACCTAGAGATGCTTGAGAAAAAGCTAGATGAGTCTTGAAACACGAGCTTTAGTGTAAACATCCCTGAAGACCAAGCCATATGAAGTCAAAGGAAAAGATGAGAAACTTGGAAGAGGCAGACAGACAAATCTGAAACGAGTATTTCTATGACTGGAGGGGCAAGCGTAAAGTGGTTTAAAAAAGCATTTCTGAGGAAGCCAGATATGTCAAAATCAGAGTTTCTTGACAAAGGGCTTCAATAGGGGAAGGAGGCATTTTTTAAAGCTAGACTTTGGAAAGAGGAAGAAGTTGTACTCATCACCATATTAAGAATGTTCAACACTCGTATTATTGCAGTGGCTGTACATGGATAAGATACGTGTACATGATTGTGCCTTCCCTTTCCCACCTTCCATCCCCAAATGACAGGAGGAATTTTGAATAGGTTTGAAAACAAGTGCCTGAATTACAAAGAAGCCACGGGGACAGTGATGAAGTGAAAACCTCCTCTGAGTGGGCAGGCACTGTAGTAGCTGAACCTGTCAACTTATCATGAAACAGGAGTCAAGTGTCTCTATGGTTAAAGAAGAACAGAGGTCAAGTGAAGAGAGTCTGTAAAAGAACAAGGACTGATGGGTGAGAATAAATATTTTTGCAGTGTTTTAAGTAGCAAGTAATTGAGTATTGGAATTCAAAGTAAATGTATTTGCAGACAGAACAGCATGAAAGGAGAAAGGAGAAAAAAACCTATGAGTGTGGAAGTAGGAATCATTGCATTTGAAAAGTTGTGTGTGGAATTTATGTGTATGTATGCCTTTTAAAGAACAAGTGATGTGCTACCTTATCAGTTCACCTTTAAAAGCATGTAAAAGTTAGTGAATACTCCTAGGATAAAATAATACAACTTTAAATGTTGACTTTATTGGAAATTATATAGATGATTATCGGTATGAATCTGTTTGGGTGAAAAGAGTTTTGAAGTCATTTCTTTCTCTCCAAAGAAACTTCTTATTCTCTGCACATCATTCTGGCCCACACTAAGTCCAACTCGGTCAGTGTGCTGCTGTGGAATGTTTTAAGCTGAAATGTACATTGGAATCTGTTTGTTTGCAGCAGATGATTTGACGAAGCTTTGATGCGCAGTCACTCTCTGACATTTGTGTATTTCAGCAGTGAACAATGTAAACTCATTTTCTGAGCACTTTGATTACTTGCACATAGCAGTGCCCATGGCATGTGACAGAGAAGAGCACTCTATCTACTAATCAGATAGACATGCTTCAAGCGTATTTACACAAAATAATGAAAACAGCTGTTAGATACCTTTAAACTTGAGTATGTTTTGTTATTAATCTACTAGGCTGTACACATGACACTATAATTCTTCACTCACTCAAGTTGCCTTTAATGACACAGTAATAAAATTGAGAAGGATGAAAGTAATGGAATAGTAGAATGTAATGCCTCAATTGTTCTACAGTGTCTTCCTTTTTGCCAAAATAAACCACAATGAGGTCCATATGGTGTTTTGAAGTTTTCAAGCAATGACCCTAATAAAAAGTAATGAATTTCTGACAAAAGAAAACGTGGCTTTCTTTTAAGTGAATATCTTCACTATTGATCTACATATGATTGCAGACCGATATGCTAATATAAGAAGAAAGGTTCAGTGTGCTTGCTACAAGGACTATCATTTGTGTTGATTTTCAATAAATACAGATTTTAAAGGTAGAAATATTATAATCCATTAGTTATGACTCCCTTGTTTCAGAGATTATTGTTTCAAGGAAAGAAATAGATATTCTTTAAGAATGGGCAGCCATTGATAATAATGAAGTTTATCACATAGAAAGGGCTATAAGAGTTTGTTTTGGAGAATATCTTGTGCTTGTATACACTGAGCCTTGAAGATTCTGGTTTTGTTTGGATAGGGTGTTTAATATACTTCAAACTGCTTCAAGGGAGAGTGAAACTTATTCCAAGTATACCAACCACATTTTCAAACTATGTATCTAACTGCAATATTGAAGTTATTTGCTCAGAGATTGATTTTAAAAATATCATGGTAGGCAAATCTTTAGAATATCCTTAGTATTAATAAAGTATTACAGGTAACCTGGAATCTTGAAAATAAACTAAATTAGAAAAACATAAGACTTCATGATAAATTATGGGAATAATAGCTATACTGGTGAAAGTGGAAGGGAAAATAATTAAAAGGAAGAAAGAAATTTAAAAAGAAGAGGACTATGATCTTTTTAACCAGGAATACCTGGATTTGAATCTATAGTCAACAGCATACCAGCATTTTCCTGTTTAATGTCTTTTTAACTTTTCTGAGCCTTGTTCTCCCCATTCGAGAGGTAAGGATTATCATCAATATAAAGATTAAAATAATGTGTGTGATGCATCCAGTGGATTGCATGACAGATAGCAGGCACTCAAATAATAGTTTAATATTATCATTAATTGTTCATAAGACCAGTCTCCTAAAGTAGCTCATTAGAATGGTTTAGTTTTCTCTATGTGTGAGAGTTGTGTATATGTTGGGTGTGTTGAATTCAGTGAGACCTATTCACTGGTATATATTCTCGTAGTACATATTCATTGAGTCCCTACTATGTACTAAGAATGTTCATGGTACTATGAAAAATGTAATACTAAATAAAATGATTTTTAAGAGGTTCATATCTAATGGACCTATGGAAGTTAGACAGAAGAGAACAAATGTAGACATAAACTGTTTTGGAAATATAAGACAGGGCAAGAATAACTGACCCTCAGTGAGACAAGGGAAGGCTAGATGGAGATGGGAGAATGATGCTGCCAGGCTTGCTTTATAAGACATTCTCAGTTCACCTGGCCAAGGAGCAACCTTAGTTCTTAAAATTGCGTATAAATTCATGGATATTCTGTTGACTGTTCATTTGTTTAGATATATACTTTTTTGGATTGGATATGGTGAATGAATGGTCAATATATTTGCAAATCATTTTTCTATGTTAATGGGATATCCAGAAGATAAGTTTCAATCTACTCTGAGGCTACATTATCCTAAATTCAAAATTAGCCAATTCTAAATTTGTGCTGTTTAGTTGTTCAATGGTCAAAAGGATTTCCTTATTTGTAAAACTCTTCTACTTCTTTAATATTATTTTTACCTATTTTTTAAGCAGAATTACATCTTAGCATTTTATGTACAAATTCATTGTATACTTGATCAAAAGTTCCCATTTTATTCCTCATGTTCTTATGTCATTAAGATGTGAGTTACAACCTAGATCATCACCACTTCTTACTGATATTTTAGGAGATTGTGACTGTGCACTTGAAATGGGAAAAATACTTTAAAACTGCTTTGAAGATTGATCATGGCTTCTTAAATAATTAAATAATAAATTGTATTCCTATGTAATATTTGGCATATAAATGTTTGTATATTTACCATTTCAAAGATTAGTAGAGTATAGCTTGTGTACCAAGCACTGTGTGAGGTACTGGATGTAAAGTGATGAAGCTACAATGATGGACAGTAACACGGGCAGCTTACACATATCCACACGTATATCATGTCCTGAAAGTAGGCCACTGACTTGGCCCAAGATAACAGCTCTTTTCGACTCTTCTTCATCTCCATCTCTTTTTTCCTAATTACTTTTGGGTCTGTGTGACTTTCCTTTTTAATGTTAATGGAGTTCTTTGTTCCTTAAAAAATAATTTGGTGATAAAAGTTTTGAATTCTGAAGGATAGGAAATTGTAAATTTATAGAACAGTTGTTTGTAAATTATTTTTTAAATTTAATTATGTACTTACTAGCACTTAACTCGGTAGTGAAGCCTGTTCCAGAAACAATAAGAGCACCACTTGCCAAGACTTTGTAAATGATTGCTTCATAAATGTCAGCTGCTCTTGCAACATGCAACATATGTCTTCAAGCTTGTTACTTTCTTTTTTTTAAGTTCATTAGTTTTCAAAAACGTATTGCTCCTTTATGTCAGATGCACTCACATCAAGGTTGTTTGCAAGCATCTTGGTTTCAGCCAGACCATTCCCTCTGTTGTTCTTGATTATATGCATTATTTCTTTACCTTTAACTTTTTAAAAAGTTGTCCTACCCACCAAGAACTCTTTCAAAAGTAATTTCACCAATAAAAATTATCCATAAAGAAATAATTTCAGAGCACTGTAAATCCATTATGACAAATGTGCTTTCTCTTTCTGTTGTTTGGTTTGAGTTGGTGGTCAGCTAATTTTTTTTCATCCTTATAAACAACTTGACATTTTTGCATGCTGTCCCAAATAATTAATTTTCACTTTAAGTCCAATAGCTTTACTAGAGTAAGACTTAAATCGATTATTCCTGGTGTTTTTCTGTAGATCTTTAGTGTTTCCTTTTGATATGAATATCAAAAGTAAATGTATGAAATGTGTCTTTTATTTATGAAAAGTTTCCTTTAAGTACCATGAAGCCCTACGATATATGCTACGTCCATGATGAGAATTAGATGATCTTCTGCCAGGTGTGGGTTTGGTTAGGAAAGTATTGCCTCAAGATCACTTGAACACCTCACCTCTACTCCAGAATATGGTTAATCATATAAAAAATAGCTTTTATTCTCAACTTTTATGTTTTTTCAACAGTTCTTAATAACTGTAATTATTGCTTTTGTTAGCATCATTAAAAAATGCAAACCCACATTCTTTTGTTAGATATTATTATTTTTTTAAATTTCAGATTAATGTGGGAGTACATATGACTAGGTTGCATAGTTTACTTTTGTAAGGTTAAAGTCTAGGTTTTAGTGGTGCTCTTCTCCCAGAAAGTGTGCAATAATATATCCATGCAATGTACCCATTGATTGGGAGTTTATACAACCCCTCCCCTCCTTGAGTTTGAGTTTTTCTCTCATAAGAACATGAAGTTGTTAATCTACTGGTTCTAATCAACTACTTAGTACATGTGGTGGTGGTTTTTCACACTGTTGGAGACTTTCTCATATTTGGAGAATGTTCTCCAAATCCATTCAGGTTGTTACAAAAGATACAAAATCTCTGTGTTTTTAATGGCTGAATAATATTCCATGGTATACATAGACCACAGTTTGTTAATCCACTCATGTATTAAGGGATACCTGGGTTGTTTCCATATCTTTGCAATTGTGAATTGAACTGCTGTATACATTTAAGTGCAGGTGTCCTTAGGGTAAAAGGACTTTTCTTTGGGTAGATACCTAGTAATGAGATTGCAGTATCAAATGGTATGTCTACTTTTAGCTCTTTAAGGAAATCTCCCTACTTCTTGCATCTGTTGCTTTGGGTCATTGTGTTGTTTGTCATTCTCTCAAGGGTTAGGTGATATCTCAATGTGGTTTCAATTTGTATTTCTCTAATGATTAGGGATGATGAACATTTTTCATACTTTTTTGCCATTTGTCTGTCCTCATGAGAAAAGTTTCTGTTCATGTCTCTTGCCTAGTTTTTTATTGGCTTGATTGGTCTGTTCTTGCTGATTTGCTTGAGTTCTTTGTAGAGTCTAGTTATGAGCCCTGTGTCAGATTTGTAGCATATAAATATCTTCTCCCATTCTGTATGTTGTCTCTTTACTGTGTTTATTGTGTCCTTAGCTGTGGAGAAACTTTTTAACTTGACAAAGTCCCAATTATTTATTTTTGTTGCTGAGCTTGCCAGCATTGCCTTCTTCTTCAATTCTTTGCCTATATCCTTCACAGTAGCAACAAAGAAAATGAAATATCTCAGAATATATTTAATAAAGGATGTGAAGGATCTCTAAGAGAGAGCTATGAAACACTGAGGAGAGACATTCCAGAGAATGTTAACAGATGGAAGAACATATCATCCTTTGCTTGGAAGAATCAGCATTGTTAAAATGTCTATACTGCCCAAAGCAATCTACAGATTTAATGCTGCAATAGCCATTAAAGCACTAATGTCATACTTTAAGGTCCTTGAAAAAAATCTTATATGAAACTAGAAAAAAACTGAAGCCAATACAATTCTGTGAAATAAGAACAAATCTGGAGGTATCACTTTACCAGACTTCAGACTATACACCAAGACTATAGAGATCCAAACAGTGTAGTATTCGCATAAAAATAGAGACGTAAATAAATGGACCAGAACAGAGAACCAGAGATGAAACAAATCTCATATTGTCATCTAATCTTTGACAAAGCAAACAAAAGTATAAAGTCTAAAGTATCTCTGTTTTAAAAATACAAAAGTATAACGGTGTAAAGAATCTCTATTTAAAAAATACTTCTGGGAGAATCAGTTAGCCCCATGTAAAAGACTGAAACTGGCCCCACACCTCTCACCATTTACAAAAATTAACTTACAATGGATAAAAGATTTAAATTGGAGACATTAAACTATAAAAACCCTTGAAGAAAGTGGGGGAGAAACTCTTAATGTTAGATTATTTATTTTTATTTTATTTATTTATTTTTTGCAGTTTTTTTTTTTTTTTTCTTGGCCAGGCCTAGGTTTGACGCCACCATCTCTGGTATATGGGGCTGACGCCCTCCTTCTTTGAGCCACAGGTGCCACCCTTATTTACTTATTTATTATTATTTTTAATATTAGATTATTTTTTCAAACAGCTATATTGAGACAAATTGGTGGATAATAAACTACACATGAAGTATATAATTTGTTCAGTCTTGATATATTTCACTCCTATGAAATCACTACTGCAGACAAGATGATGAACATGTCAATCACTCTGAAAGCTGCCTCATGTTCCCTGAAAACTTTCTCTGTCAATCCCACCTCCTTACCCCATCTCCATCCTTAGTTCCAACAGATAAACTTTCTGTCATTACAAATTACTTTTCTATAATTTTACATAAATGCATCTTTTATTTGGCTTCTTTCATTCAGCATAAATATTGTAGATCCACTCTTGTTGGATGTTCTTTTGTTCATTCTTATTCATTACTGATTAGTATGCCATTGTTTGCAGTTTGCCTATCTACTTGTTAATTAATATTTGGGTGTTTATGGGTTTGGGATATTAAAAATTAAGCTATTATGAACATTTATGTGCAAGTCTTTGTGTATAAATATGCTGTCATTTCTCTTGAGTAAATACCTATGTGTAAAATAACTGGGTCATAGGGTAGGTGTATCTGTTTGTTTTTTGAAGAAATTACCAAAGTTTTCTGAAGATTTCTACCATTTTGCATTCCTACTTGCAGTTCATGAGATTTCCAGTTTCTCCCCATCCTCATCAACACTAGAAATGGTCAGTGTATTCTAATTTTTGATAGATGTATATGATATTCTATAATGTATTTTGTGGTCTGTGTCTTGTCTTTTTGGTGTCTTTTGAAGAGCAGAGTTCTTAATTTTGATAAAGCCGAATTTATTTATTTTCTTTTGTACATCACATTTTTGGTATCTAGATAAACAATCTTTACTCAGCCCAAAACTATAAAAATTTTCTCCCAGTTTTTTCTAGAAGTTGTAAAATACAAACTTTACACTTAAATTTATGATCCATTTTGATCAAGATATGGATCCAATTCAATGTTTTATATGGATATCCAAGTGGTGTGGCACCATTCATTAGAAAAAACTGTATTTTCTCTATTGAATTTCTTTTAGAACTTTGTTAAAAATTAATTGACCATATATTTGTAAGTCTATACTCAACTTTTTAATCTAATTCATTGACCTATTTATCTATTTGAGAACAGTACTATACTGGTGATTATTCTATTTATAATATTAAGTCATAAATTCAGGTATGAATCTCTAGATTTTTTATTCTTTTTCAAATTTGTTTTGATTATTTTAAGTCTTTTGCATTTCCAAATGCATTTTAGAATAAGGCTGTCAGTTTCTTAACAAGGAAAAGAAGTCTGAGAATTTGAATAGGGTTGCTTTGAAACTATAGTTCAATTTAAGAGACTCAGCATATTAACAATATTGGGTCTTTTGATCCATGAATACAGTATATATATTTTTTAATTTTTTCAACAGTTTCTTAGTATTGTACAGCTTTTGTTAATGTATCCATCAATATTTCATCCTTTTAGGCTTTTATGGTTTTTTAATGCTTTTGGTTTCTGACTAATAATTGCTGAACAGAAATACAATTAACTTTTGTATTTTTATCTTATATCCAGCAGTCTTGCATTTTTTAAGTAATTTTCAAGTAACTTAAAAAATAACTCTTTTTGTAGATTTTATCATATTTTCTACATAGTTTCTAATGTCATGTGTAAATAAAGACAGTTTTATACTTCCTTTTCCACTATCATTGACTTTAATGTATTTGTCTTTCTTTATTGCATGGGATAGATTCTGCGGTAGTATGTTGATTAGAATTAATGAAAGTAGGTATTTTTGCCATTTTCTGTTGTTTGAGGGAAAAACCTTTGGTCTTTAAGAATTAAGTGTGTCATTAGCCTTAGGTTTTTTTACATGCCCTTATCAGATTGAACAAATTCCCTTTTATTTCTAAAATACTGAAAGAGTTTCATTAGCAGTAGATATTAGACATCATCAAATCCCTTTCCTGCACTCAGAGATAGTTTTAAATTTGGTAGTATGTTAATATGATGAATTACATTGCTTTTCTAATGTTAATCATCTTCTCCTTCTTGAGATGAATCACACCTGGTCATAATTTATCATTCTTTTTATATATTGTTAAATCAAATTTGTTAAAATTTTGTTAAGAATTTGTGTACCTCTTGGTCTGTAGCTGGTTTTGCTTTGTGTTTTTGTGGGGATTTTGGGATACTGTCTTCATCTAATTTTGGCATTAGAGGAATGCCAGCCTCATAGAATGAGTTGGAAACTATTTCTTCCTTTTCCATTTTTTTGAAGAGTTTGTTTAGAATTGGTATTATTTCTTTCTTAAATGTTTGGTAGAATCACCAGTTGAGCCATCTGGGCCTAGTGATTCTGTTTGTGGGAATGTTTTAAATTACAAACTCAATTTCTTTAATAGATACTTGATTATTCAAGTTTTGCTTGCTGAGTAAGCTTTGGTAGTTCGTTTCTCTCAAGGAATTTGGCTATTTTATTTAAATTGTTAAACTTATTGATATAAAGTTGTTCATAGTATTTTCTTTTTGTCCTTTATTTTGTGTTGAATCTGAGGTACTATAAACTCTTTATTACTGATAGAGGTAATTTTGCTTTTCTCTCTTTTTTTCCTTCCATTAAAGTTTTATCTGTTCTCCTGATCTTATCTAAGAGCTATCTTTTACGTTATGTTAAAGGGTTACTTTTGTCACTTAAAAGATTTAAATCATATTAGATGGTTTTATTAGAACAAATAGAAATGAAATGTTCTGGTGCTACTTGGAGAACACAGACACGGGAGATTTGGGAATCAGGAAATTGGCCTGGAGCCATAGAGTGTCTGGATAAAGGAGGAAAGGACCAAACCAGGAAGCACCAAAGAAGGTTTCTTTCTGCTCCACCATTTGAATGAATGTTTCCACAGTGTTAGAATTCAGTCTTGTCTTGATATGTTTGGTAATCTGAACAGCAAATTATTTCATTAAGAAAATACATGTATAAATTTCAAATTACATTTATCCAGCTGTTTTCTTTACTGAAGATGACTGTCATAGCAGTTCAGTAGTTCATTTGAGTTTTTCTTGGAAGTCAATATGGTAAGGTAAAATTGGGACTTTGAAATTAGAGAGTTTTTAACTTAAACCCAAGATTTATAGCTTCTTCGGTATAATATAAGTCAGGCAGCTTAGCCTCACTGAACCAAGGTCCTATACAATGGAAATAGCGATACTCATCACACTATGTTGGGAGAGTTTAAATGCAATAACATATGTGACATTATTGGTACACCGTGGCTCCCAGCCAGTGGAGCCACATCTCCAGTCCTACACACCCTGCCATTTTTACTTCCTCTAGTCTTGAATGCTAAGACTAAAATGTTAACCAGTCAGAGGAGAAGCAAAAAGAGCAAGAAGCTCTTTAACCCCATCTCTGCTGTAGTTCTTTGTAACAACATGGAATCCAATGAAGTGGTATTTTTAGCAAAAATAATACAGAGATTTGGGGCCTTTATAAATGTATATGATTCTCTGTCAATAAATAACATACAGTGGAACCACAAATTACGTGGGGAAATTAGGTTCTGAAATCAATGAGTTTGAGTTGAAATCTCACTTTTTTAAAATTACCTTTGAAAAATCCCACAGGAAGGTACTGAAGTGGAGACTGTTTTAGGGCCTTGTATTCATTAAATCTGAAAAAGTTATTTGTTTACTTCATTCCTGGAATTTGTTTTTTCCTTTGTGCACCCTAAGTGTAGCTATCTTGGGTTTAGAATTGATGTCATAATAATTTTATCAGTGTATCTTTAAATAGTAGGTTCCTACTCAAAGCCTTACAGAGGTGCCTAGAAACCCAACCTCTTGGAGGGACAACCAATTCACACCCTGCATCTCTTGCATGTAGAGGAATATTGGAGGAAATGGTTGATTTTCCTTATTGTAGGTTATGTATAGTTGAATTCCATAATTTGACGGTATAAGTTGCCCACTTTTAGATTCTGTGAAGAGAAATATTACTTCTTCATTTTCTTACCTTAAAAGATAAGATTTGAAAGTCAAAATGAAAGCCCGCGTCTAGCACTCCCCCATTTAGCACTTCTGTTCATGTCACTTACTAACCAAAGCATACTTTTTCAAAGAATGTGGTTTATTTGTATGGTGCTTACTAAATATAATTGATTTTTAATTCATATTCTAGAGTGGAATTTTATAAACTATGGACAGGGGCTAGGCACATACTATAGTAAACATTTATTAAACATAGCCACACACTTATTTATATATTATCTATGCAGTGGCATAGTACTTACCTGTGGTTCACGAGCCTAAAATATTTATAATCTAATTCATTACAGAAAAAGTTTGCAGACCCCTGCTCTCATCCATGTTATGCTTTTAGGCAGAATTTCAGAGAGTGATCAAATGCCCACAGAGATGTAAATTCACCAAGGCAATTGTTAAAAAGTTCCTGGAGTACACCAGGGGACTATTCAGTCGTAATCCTTTGGGATGGAACTTGAAAATCTGAATATTTAAAATCCAGGTATTGATTTTTAATGCACACTAAAGTTTTGCTAGTGAAGAGGAGTATTGATATGAAAACAATATTATTTATAGATGGTATGCCTACCACAAATAAACCACTGTTACCACTTATCTAGCAAATAAGGTACTGAGAGAAGAAACTATATGTTTGTTCCTCTTGGTTCATGCTTTAAATTTGTTAAAAGACAATGTCTTTCAGTCATGTAGGAGATTACTGTTAAGTTAGGAGACACATGAAATGCTTGAAGAATAATTAAAAAGATGAAACTTACAGAACTAGTTATAAACTCTGAAGAGATGACCTTTGTGGACAAGCATAATGGGTCCTGATTCATTATTGAGTCTTGAACTATATGTGGTGAGTCATAACCAACATGTTGAGAAATGAAAACAAACTATTATTTCTTATTTTTATAAAATAATGCATCACAGACTTGATATGACCTATTTTCCAAACCCACTGTTCTCCTCAGGTCCTCCCCTGGTGAATAAATAGAACTTCAGAAAGAACCATCAAAACTATTGCTTTTACCACCCAATTTTACAGGAAAGAAAGTCAGTGCTCAAAAATAGTTAAACAGTTTTCCTAAAATCTCATGACTCACCAAAGCAAGAGAAATATTACTTAACAGAGCAAGCAGGCACTTGTAGCTCAGTGGCTAGGGTGCCAGCCACATAAACCATGGCTGATGGGTTCAAACTGGGCCCAGGCCAGCTAGAAGAAAAAAAAAAAAACAATGACAATAGCAACAACAAAATAGCTGGGAGTTGTGGTGGGCACCTATATTCCCAGCTACTTGGGAGGCTAAAGCAATCTCTTAGGCCCAAGAGTTAGAGGTTGCTGTGAACTGTAATGCCACAGCACTCTACTGAGGGTGATAACTTGAGACTCTGTCTCAAGAAAAAAGAGAGAGCATGTAAATGCTATCATGGATATGTCAGTTGGTTGTCTAGGGGCTGAACTTATCTGGATTCTCAGGAAAGTCATAAGATCAGAGAACACTGATGCTTATGGTTCATGGGGCAACGGTTGGCTTTAAGATCAGTAGTGTTTATCTTGGCTAAGTTCTTTTTAGTTCACCCAACTTTCCACCATTGCATTTTGGCCCTTATATTGTTTTACACACAGTAAGGAAGTCTTCTTATAGTAGAGAGATAATCCTCTATTCACATGTTTTATTATAAGAAGCAAAAATAAATGAATAAAAGGTATACCAAGAGGACCCTATATGTTTCACCAAAGTGAAATTGAAAAATATCCTGATGAGCTTTGATGTGTTTTAAAAATGTTTGAAAGACCATAAAAATCTGTGTCTTACATTCTCCTCTTTGTTTTGCCTTTGCTGTCTGACTCCCAGATAAAAATATGCTGGGTGAGGTGAAAGTCTCTGCTTTGTCACGAGTATACAGTTCACCAGTGCCAGGACCAAACTGGAACTTTCCTCTTCCAATATCCATGGGATAGTCACAACGTTTTCATTGTTAGAAAGAGTTTTTGAAACCATCATCATCATTATTATAATGTTGGTAGCTATCCTTTATGAATCACTGCATACATTCTCATATAATCCTCTAATAACATTTCCCCAGTCCTGCACTTGAGAAAATTAAGGCCTTGTCCTGGTTATACATTGCCATATAGCATACTGGTCTAAAACTTAGTGTCTTTAAACAATTCTTTGTATTATACCCCAGGAATTCTGTGAGTCAGATGTTTAGGCAGGCCTTGTCCCAGTGACTTTTCTCCCTGTGGCATTGACACTGGTGACTTGGTGGCTCTTAGCTGACAGATCAGCAGGTCTGAAAGGTTCCTGAGGCTCCTCTCCAGTGGCTGGTCCCTCAACAGGTATGGGTGAAGTCTAAGCTCAGCTGAGACTATTGGCCAGGCTGCCTCTCTTAAGTGGTTTTCTCAAGATAGATTTCTTGCAGGGCAGCGTAAGTTCCTAGAGAAAATATTCCAAGAGAGGCAGCTGGATGCTGCACAGCTTTTTCTGAGCACACCAACAGCCAGTTGGACTTTGCTTCATGTGTGTAGACTACATTCTTATTTGGGTCTATGGAGTTAGATGTTGCCATTCTTGTTACTTAGTCTGGTTTATAGCATTCTGTTTATAGAGCCAAGCCTATGGCAATTTTCTATACTACTTTCTAGCTAATACTTCTTTTGTAAGGTAACTTACAGTTACTTTAGACAAAGAGATGCCTACCTTCTTGCCAAGCTGTGTTTAGAAACTCCATCAAAACCAAAGCAAACCCAGATGGCTTCATGTCAGAATTCTACCAAACCTTTAAAGACCAACTAGTACCTATATTACTAAACTTCTTCCAAAATATAGAAAAAGAAGGAATACTACCCAACACATTCTGTGAAGCAAACATCACCTTGATCCCTAAACCAGGAAAAGACCCAACAAGAAAAGAAAATTATAGACCAATATCATTAATGAATATTGATACAAAAATATTCATTCAACAAGATCCTAACAAACAGAATCCAACAACACATCAAACAAATTATACACCATGACCGACTGGGCTTTATCCCAGAGTCTCAAGGCTGGTTCAATATACATAAATCTATAAATGTAATCCAGCACATAAACAAATTAAAAAATAAAGACCATATGATTCTCTCAATTGATGCAGAAAAAGCTTTTGATAATATTCAGCATCCCTTCATGATTAGAACACTTAAGAAAATTTATATAAAAGGGACATTTCTTAAACTAATAGAGGCCATCTACAGCAAACTCACAGCCTATTAATATCGTATTGAATGGAGTTAAATTGAAATCATTTCCACTTAGATCAGGAACCAGGTAAGGATGCCCATTGTCTCCATTGCTTTTCAACATTGTAATGGAAGTTTTAACCATTGCAATTAGGGAAAAAAAAGCGATCAAGGGTATCCACCCAAGGTCAGAAGAGATCAAACTTTCACTCTTCGCAGATGATATGATTGTATATCTGGAAAACACCAGGGATTCTACTACAAAACTTCTAGAAGTGATCAAGGAATACAGCAATGTTTCAGGCTACAGAATCAACACCCATAAATCTGTAGCCTTTATATATACCAACAATAGCCAAACCAACAAAACAATCAAGGACTCTATTCCTTTCACAGTAGTGCCAAAGAAGATGAAATATTTGGGAGTTTAAATTTGTCCCTAAGAAAGTATGTGAAAGCTCTCTATAAAGAGAACTATGAAACTTTAAGAAAAGAAATAGGCGAAGATGTTAACAAATGGAAAAGCATGCCATGCTCATGGCTGGGAAGAATCTATTTTGTTAAAATGTCTATACTACCCAAAGCAATATATAATTTTAACACAGTTCCTATTAAAGCTCCATTGTCATATTTTAAAGATCTCGAAAAAATAATACTTCATTTTATATGGAATCAGAAAAAAACCTCGAATAGCCAAAACATTACCCAGAAATAAAAACACGCTACCAGACCTAAGGAATAAGGAAATAAGGAATCACGCTACCAGACCTAAGACTGTACTATAAATCGATAGTGATCAAAACAGCATGATAATGGCACAAAAACAGAGAGGTGGATGTATGGAACAGAATAAAGAACCAAGAGATAAATATGGCTACTTACAGTTACTTGATCTTTGACAAGCCAATTAAAAACATTCAGTGGGGAAAAAACTCCCTATTCAACAAATGGTGCTGGGTGAACTGGCTGGCGACCTGTAGAAGACTGAAAATGGACCCACACCTCTCCCCATTAACTAAGATAGACTCTCACTGGATTAAAGATTTAAACTTAAGATATAAAACTATAAAAATTCTAGAAGAAAGTGCAGGAAAAACTCTTGAAGGTATCGGCTTGGGTGAATATTTTATGAGGAGGACTCCCAGGCAATTAAAGCAGTATCAAAGATACACTACTGGGACCTGATCAAACTAAAAAACTTCTGTACAGCCAAGAACATAGTAAGTATAGCAAGCAGACTGCCCTCAGAATGGGAGAAAATATTTGCAGGTTATGCCTCCGACAAAGGTTTAAAACCACAATCCACAAAGAACTCAAATGTATTAGCAAGAAAAGAACAAGTGATCCCATCTCAGGATGGGCAAAGGACTTGAAGAAAAACTTCTTTAAAGAAGACAGGCACACAGCCTACAGACATATGAAAAATGCTCACCATCCTTAATCATCAGAGAAATGCAAATCAGAACTACTTTGATGTATCACCTAACTCCAGTAAGATTAGCCCACACAGCAAAATCCCAAAACCAGAGATGTTGGCGTGGACGTGGAGAAAAAGGACCACTTCTACACTGCTGGTGGAAATGCACACTAATATGTTCCTGTTGGAAGGATGTTGGAGAATACTTAAGAGATCTAAAAATTGACCTGCCATTCGATCCTATAATTCCTTTACTAGGTATATACCCAGAAGACCAAAAATCACATTATAACAAAGACATCTGTACCAGAATGTTTATTGCAGCCCAATTCATAATTGCTAAGTCATGGAAGAA
>CAUYON010025280.1:0-16982 GCA_963573935.1 Arctocebus calabarensis | reverse complement strand
GAGATAATCCGAAGGGATTTTGTACATGGTCTTATCTGTAATGGATTCCCTCGTCTCTCTTCTGTTACATTCGCATGGCACACATTTTAGGAGATATTTGTAGTTAGGGCACGCTGTATATTATGCTTCCTCAGTCCAATCTCACCTGTTAAGTGAAAAATATGTCTCCAGTTCCCTGATGAATCCCTCCCAACCAATTTTATCTGAGCACATAGAAAATTTTATAATTTAGTAAAAAAACAAAAAAAAATATTTCTGAATGTATATGAATCATGCCCTGTGATTGCACCAATGTACATAATTAGGATTCAATAAAATTATTAAAAAAAAATCTTTTTCACTTGAAGGTGTAGCAGCAGAGCTCCTCAAAGCTCATAAGTTTGCTTTCCCAGCCTATAAAAACTGCCTTTAAATACAGAGTATATTTCCCTAAGGGTTTCTGAAAGTTGGCAAAGATTGAAAGTCTTCTTGGGATCCTCTTTCCATCTTAAACTTTTTTGCATCAAGCTATCTACAAAGGTAGGTGAAAAATTAATGAGTATCGTTGAGGTATTTGTGTGAAATTCCTAGCAAAGCATAGTTTAAAAAACCTTTGGGACCTACTATTTCTTTTATCCTAAAAATTCAACTCAGTTTTTCCCTCTAGTCCCCAATATATTTTCATCACTGATGTTCTCAGTTGGTAGGTGTGAGAATTGGTACAGACCTTTGGGAAGGCCATGCGTAATTTGGTTGAGTGTGGTGGCATGGTGGCAGAAAATAGGAGGAGGTAGTGATGGGAAGAGACAAAGGGGGAGTTTGAAAATCCAATTAGAGAGATCCATAAGGATAAAGGGAGAACAACCATGGAACTCACACCGGAAAGCTTAGTGTAGGGCCTGTCTATGACATAATAGTATCCCTAAAAGGGTTCCAAATACACCCATCCCCACATTCTGACCTGATACCTTTTATTGCCTAAATTGCATTCCATTCTCTTTAATAGGTCAAAGCAACTCCTACTTGAGTTGCATTATGTAAAAATACAATCTTTATAAAGTTAAAGATGTGATTCCTGGACAAATATTTAGTGAGCATTTGTCCACAATTTAGTTACCTAATTAATAAGGAAACCAGCAGGATGACAAAGCTAGTTCAAAGATAGCTATATATAGCTTTTCTGTATACAGCCAATGAAAGAAAGATTCCTAAGGAAAAAAAATCACGTCTTTGCTGTTATCTTTCTACAAGACAGAAATAAATTATTCACATATTTATCAAACAAAAATCATTTGCAACTTTTCAAACTTCAACAAGGTAACATCTAACTTTTCTGAGTTTGACTCTAACCAATTGGAAGGTAGACCATGTTAGATTGTCTACCAGTGCCCCACAAACTTGAATGTGCATCAGAATCACCTGCAGTGCTTATTTAGACAGATTGCTAGACCCATTCACAGAGCCTATGGGGCCCAAGAATTGGCATTTCTAACAAGTTCCAAGGGATGCCTCTGCTGCTGGCCAATTTTGAGAACCACTACTCTAGTTTGACATCAGAAAGACTTGGGGTAATATGTCTGCCCCATTTTCAAGTTATCATACATGTCAGAATAAACTCTGAAGACTTTTAAATAGACTGAAAAGATTATTGTCCATTTAAATACTGAAAAGATTACTGTAAATTTCTGCTAGAAAACTGGGTAATGTGTAATTCTGGATTTTCTAAGTTTGGGGAATTTTCACCTTTTATTATCTTTGGGCTATTTAGTGAACTAGCTAATATAAAGATAACTAATAGCAATGTAAATGATATCTATAGATACGCAAATTAATTTTGTCCAGGTGAAAGGATAATTGATGCCCCTCCCAAACCCTCCACTCTCACTGCTCTTTAAAGAGCCACTTTTGCATTTACTTGTAAATTCATTTATAGCATTCCTTTTTTTTTTTTAACAGATTCAACACAGATTTAATTTAAAAATGGAGTACATCTTACATAAGGGTTTTGTAAATTATAAATCTTATATCTTTCCAACTACCCAAAATGCACAGATCTTCTACAGCTCCAGAGGAAAGAGTATATAGACAACTTTGATAAGGAGTTGAGGAACAATTCAAAAAGAGATTATAGAAAGGAAAGAGTTGGAAGGCAAAAAAAAAAAAAAAATGCTTCAAGAGGCCCAGTCCTCAGAAATGGTTCTGGAACGCTGTTTCACTTATATCAACCTCTTGTTCCTGGTTCCGTTTCTTGAACTCCACCATTTGGAAGAAGATGTGTTCCAGGATATGTCTGGCATCTTGTTGGCCCTTGGGTAGTTTATTGGTGACTCCAAGAATGTCACCACACTTCCTGACACAGAATTCCGCATCTTCTTCAGGACACTGATTGGTAATCTGAGTAAGCTGTGTCTTCTCAGAGGAGAATGTCTCACCTGAGTCAAACAGCTCCAGAGGGGGAGGTGCTAATTCCCTGAAAGCAGGAGGGCCAACGGCAGGCTGAAGGGCTGGTAGAAAGGCTGGCAGCAGCATCTCAAACTGAGGTTGGATGAGTTGGAGTGATTCGTGTTTCATGATACTGGCTCCGGAGCCTCGATAACCTTAGGGAGGGAGGTGGTGTGCAGTTGGTAAGTGGACAGGTCAGTGGTAAAGTCCTGAGGGTTCTCATCGGCCTCTTGGAGACGCACGGTGGCTGTGTCAGGCTCCATCAGGTAGTCAGAAATCTCAGGGTCCTCCGTCTCAGTCTGGTTTAGCTGGAAGTCTTCTGTTGTGAGCTACTGGAAAACAGCAACCAGGATTTTACTGTTTTCTTCTTTATCCAAATATTGGGCAGTGAGGGCAGTGAACATGTGACATGAGCCAAGCACTGCTAGTGTCCCATCTTGACTCTGAGTGATAGAAAGCCAGGATGGGTCTCCTAAGTGGAAAGCAGATAGAGCCTGTAGACAGAACAGCCACTGCTGTTTTCATGACACTCAACATGGCACCAAAAGGACAGACAAAGGTGAGAGCCTGGGCATCAATGCCCCTGCTTTCCTCATCAGTGATTCCAGCTGAGGCCTTCCCTGCAGCTCAGTTAATTTCCCTGATCAAGACTCCATTGGAAACTAGCACTTCTTTAGGATGGAAATACTTATATATTTCTAACAATAGCATATTATTAACCATGAGTCCATATTTTTCTAACACAATGTTTATATTGATATCAAATCTGGATTCTCCGCCTTCTCTTGCCATCACAAGGACATCACCACCACTCTTGTCATTTATTCAGGACTTCAAATTCAGCTGCAGCAAACTGTTCCCTTGGCCCAGCTGTAATCCATGGTTGTACCCCAATTAGCTTTATGATTTCCTCTGTTAAGCTCTGAACTTCCAGTTACTCCAAAGTTTCTTCTGCATGGCTTTATAGTCATTGTTTGTGGTAAATCTCTCCTTTTTATATGTATTAAACTGAATTTTAATTCCAAGCTCTTTCTCCATCGTCACCCGACACAGCCCAGCATCCTACCTCTAGCACAGCATTCCTTATTTGCATGTATATGTCCAAGTACATACACAGCAACATAAACAAGTACAAATATTTCTCTGAATTTCCCTTTGAATTTGTTGTCACATCTTATTTGTTATCTCTCAATTCATGAGTTAAATAAAATCTTTATTTTCCATTGATACGCTATGATTACTCCTCCTTTAAAAAACCATCTATCCAAGGATACTTTTTCTTTAAAATAATCCTAAGTTTGGAATTCTATTTTTTGTCTATTCTATTTTCAATGCAGAAGAGTGTCTTCTTCCAGTAGAGCTAGCCTATGGGCTTTGTGTTTCCTGACTCTTTAACAATCAGTTCTAAAATTTAGTCTACTGGGCCACTGAGCAGACTGGGACCCTGTGGATGCCAGCTGTCTATTTGCTTTAACAATAACACAGCTGCTCTTACTTTTTAATCCTGCTTTGCTGTCGTCATTCATCTAAACCAGGGAATTCATATTTGCTTCCTTCAAATTGCATTATTTGGGGCAATAGTTTTGCCATTTCTATTATCCAGGGTATTCGCCTCTGCCATTAATTAACAGCAGCAAACCCACAAAACATTTGCTACCTGTTTCAAAGCCTGGAAACCCTTTGTCAGACATCTGGAGTATGAGGAGGAGGCAAATTTTTGTGCCAACTTAGAATCCTTTGAATTTCTAGGGTCAGCAGGAAATCCTTACAGGCTGATGGGGTCAGACAGATATTTTAAACTCTAAGTTCATGACCCTAGAGGCTGCCCAGCTTCTGATCTGAATTGCTTCCTTCCAATAGAGCATCTGTGTTCTATAAGAGGATCTCAGATTCTCTGCACAGCCCCGGAAGACGCCCTTCCTGGGCCCCTCTGCTCTGGAATTCATAACAGATCTGAGCTGGACTCTTCACCCACTCTCAGCAACTTCACTTGGAAGACAAATGAAACACCCAGTGCTACCAGGAACTATTGTTTGTGCTTTCTTTATTTTCCTGCTATAAGTTGGAATTCTGAGGAATACAGAGGACAGGCCAAGTTCATGCCATGTAATTATAATGTGCCAGAAAAAAGAAATGATACCACTTGTTTCACTTGGCTTTAGGAAAATAAGGCCCTGAATTTCAGAGACACTAGTTAGTCTTTCTATCTCAAGTACTTACATTTTCACAAGAAATATTTTTAGGATGCCATGATTAACTAATACCTTAAGATAATTTTCAAAAAAGACTATGTAGATCTCCTTAAAATTTCATTTACACAGAATTTTTTTCAACATGTTCCTCGGTCCCAAGGATCCCTAACTGTAGTTGGGATGCTGCTCATTGTTTTTCTCAGTCTCTCTTTGCCCACTTTTTCTATGTAGTCACCAAAAGGAAAATACAATGACAATGAGATCTTGGGTTGAGATTCCCAATTTGAATGAGAACTGGGGAATAGAGGTGTGACACATTCCAGAACATGTTGCCCCTCTTCTTTTCACTACCAGGCGGCACCTCAACCTTTTATATATTTGGCATATATTGGTCACAACACCATATATGCAGGGTGTTAAATACAGAATTGTCTTAAATCTTGCCCAGGACATAATTACATGAAAAAAAAAATCCCTCGTTGTTGATCTGAAGTCCACATTTAAGTGGACATTCATTGCCCCAGGACATCTGAAGATCCTTGGGGTGAGGCACAAGCATTGCAGGTCATATCCGGCTCTCGCCTCCTGATCTGGCTGCTTTCTCTCGCCCTCCCTCCTTTCTCATTGATCCAAACACTGGACAAAGCCCTTTCCCCTTGATTTTTCCATACCTCCATGTAATGCAAGTTAAATCTTCACTGACTATTTGGTGGTGCAAATGGAGGGGGCTTTTGCCTTAGACAATCCCTGCGGTTTTTCAGTCGCACTCACCACGGCTCACCTCCTTTCCTATGAGTCCAGCCTCCTAATAAGCTTCTGAGCTGCATGTTTACCCTTCAATTCCAGCTGCAATCCTAATCCTCCAAATCCTCACATATTTCTCTTTGGAGAACATTCTGGATCTAACCCCACTAGGCTTGCACAAAGATTGTAAATATTATATATCTACAATATAATCATGTAGCTGAATGATGACTTAAGTCACTCCTTAAGTGCAATTTCATCATCAGTTCTTAAATTATAACTTTTTAAGGGAATATATATATTCCCTTCTATACAAGGGAAGCAGTACATTTTTTATAAAGTTGAGGGAAATAAGGCTCCTGTGAGAAGGTTGAAAAAGTTAGGATTAGTCATCCTGAAAAAGAGCAATTTAGGCACAAATGGGTGAACAGATGTATTAAAAGCTAAAATAAATGTTAGCAACTAGTTCTACTTCTCTATTAAACTTGTATCTAGGCAGGTGTGATGGCTCATGCCTGTATTCCTAGCACTTTGGGACCCTAGGGTGGGTGGATCATTGGAGACCAGAAGTTTGAGACCAGTCTGAGCAAGAGTGACTAAAATTAGAAAAAGTAGCCGGGTATGGTGGGGCTCCTATCGTCCCAGATACTCAGGTGGCCGAAGCAGGGGGATTTCTTGAGCCCAGGAATTCAAGGATGCAGTGTGCTATGATCACACCACTGTATTCCAACCTGGATGGCAGAGTAACACTCTGTCTAAAGAAAGGAAGGAAAGAAGGATAAAAGGAGGAAGGGAGAAAGGGAGTAGGGGCGAGAAGAGGGAAGTGTACCTAGAGGTAAATGGGCAAATGATTCCATGAAAGATCTTGGTCACTTGCACCACTAAGTCTTTTAAACCTTGTGTACCAAAGGGATCACATTGAGGGCAATAAATCAGATGTAAATGGGTGCCTCCTCTCTACGTAAATCCTCCAACATCCCCAGTCTGAGTCTGTCTTAGGATGCCTCATTGCTTATAATCCACTTCCCCTTGACAAAGACTCTCTTTTTTGATTGAGACTCTACTCAAGTTCCTCTGAATTCTCTGCTTTATTAGGCCTACACATGGGCCGCCCTCTCTGTCATTATATAATCCAGTTTGAACAAGAATCCTGCTAAATCAGCAAAAACCCCTCCCCTTTGGTATCTGAAACCTGGATATCTTGACAACTTGGCCTGCCTCCAGCAATAATCCCATCTAGTCAGTTTATAGCCAGAAACCCTTTCTCAGTGATTGTTCCCAGCCCTGCCGACGTGGTCATAGTCTAGCTTGTCCTTATTGGAATCAGAATTGAGTTCAATGTCTCCCCATGCTGTTTGGGATGCAGCTGCAGTGTCCCTGAACCTATCCCCATGGCCCCTGTGAATAGTCTCCCTACCGTCTTTAACAGGTCTCATGAATGATTTTTTCTTTAATGGACCAAACACAATTGAGAGTAGATCACCCCAAGGCCACTGATGCCAGTGTCTTCTGTGAGAATTCAGATGCTGTATTTGTCATGTTCTCTTTATTTCCTATATTTGAAGATGTTTTGATATCCCAGGACCTTGCAGACTTGGAAAGAGCTAATTAATCCCTAGGGAGAGCAAATCATTTGCCTGTGAGCACATTGTTGACAGGCAAACCAATCCATCCTAAGTCCATATCTTCATCTGCTTTCTTATTATCAGGTTCTTGTAGTCCAGGATACTATCCCTCTGTCTCAATTCACCCCAATCCCAAGGACTTGGCTGCTAGGGACACTCCTGTGGCTCAGAGCCTACAAAAATTGCTCGAACCAGCCAACCCTAAGCCTCTGAGCTGCTTCCTTCCTTCCTGTGAACCCCACAGTGGAGGCTCCTGCCCATGCCTTCCCTTCCCTCCTCGGCCCCTATCCAAGTCTGATGCTTTTCCACGTGACTCTCTGCAGCCTACAGTGATCCCTCTTCCTGGGAACTGTGAGTAACAAACTATTTTTTTTTTTTTGAGACAGAGCCTCAAGCTGTCACCCTGGATAGGGTGCCATGGCATCACAGATCATAGCAACCTCCAATTCCTGGGCTCAAGCGAATCTCTTGCCTCCACCTCCCAAGTAGCTGGGACTACAGGCGCCCGCCACAACGCCCGGCTATTTTTTGGTTGCAGCTGTCATTGTTGTTTGGCAGGTCCTGGGGCTGGATTCGAACCCGCCAGCTCAGGTGTACGTGGCTGGCGCCTTAGCCCGTTGAACCACAGGCGCCGAGCCAACAAACTGTATTTTTAATGCCAATTTTCTCCTATTCTGTTGGCCTCATAATATCTGAATATAAACAAAATTCTGCATACATTTTAAAACAGATATTTGGGCAAAGGATACTCCCTACCAGGCCTCCCAGAGCAATCTACTCTCAGGGGTTCCTTGAAGTGTTGCATGCCCTGAAGTTTTCATTACCACCATCATGGCAGAGAGCCAGAGAGGGGAGAAGCTTCTTCCTCTTTTCTCTTGTCACCTATGGCTCTGTAGCTCGAGGGTGGCTTTTGAACACAGTGTCTCCAGCTTCTCTGCCCTTGTACATAAAGCTCAGACACTTGTTTTGGGGAGAAGGATTAGGGATCAACCCTCCCTAATAACCCCCTAACTTAACTGCAGACCTGCACAAAACTTCCTTGGCAGGAGCCCCTTTCCCTGGGCAATCAGCCGAAGTGAATCACTCATGCACATGTCTGCCTCCTCGATTCAGGAAGCGGTGTGCACAACTCAGTGAGACAGAGGACCCAGCTACTGATTAGGAAGACCCTCAAAATTCATATGTTGTGGGACACCAGGATGAATTTTCACAATGGGTTTATATACCCACCTTCTAAGACCTTAAAAATCAGATAATCTATCAAATGTTTCATTGAAATAAATTGTAAAAGAAATCTATAAGCATATATTAGTCTATATTTTTTGAACTGTATGAGATATATATAGTATAATGTGCATATATACATGTGTGCCTTGTATGTGCCTGTATCTATATATATAATATATTCACAATTACATAAAATAAAAATGTTTTCAAACAACAATGCTCACTCAGAGAATGAAAATGAGCCTCAGTGATCGGAGTAGCTTAATTCATAGTTCTTATTAGGAAATAGAGCCAGTGGAAGGGCTGGACAGACTCTTGCAAGACAGGATCTGAGCTAAGATGAATTCCCAGAAAATGCGAAGCAATCACTGCTAAATTCTCTTGCCCCAAACACAGAGCATGACTCTACACCACACATAACAGGCCCAAGGAAGAATGACAGGCAAACCTTTCCAATGTCCTTCCCCAAAAGAAAATTCTTTCACAGGAATCGTACTTGGATAGTGTGGTAACACCTGGCTTTTCATCAAACCTTATTTTCTTCTCCGAGATTCTCAGCACAATGCTATTTTCCAGCTTCCTATGAAATCAGGTGTGCACCTGTGACTGAATGCTAGGCCACAGAATGTGAGCAGAAAGGATGTGCACCGTTCCCACTCAATCCTTGTAAGAAAAGGATCCTTAGACTGAATGTTAAAGATGACAGTGTTAGCAAGGCTAGAAGGTGACTGGGTCCTGAAGGCTCTACCTGGAAAAGATCCAGCCTCTAACCAGAAATACCCACGAGGAGTTTAGGTGAGTATAAAACAGAAATTAGCTGCATCTGAGGCATTTTACATATGGGATCTATTTGTTGCCACAGCTCAGGCTGGCCTGCTAAGACACATGACTACCATTTTGGCAGTTGGAACCACAGCTGATGTTTCTCCATGCTTCAAGAATTGGCAGAATTCATTTTCTATTTCCTCTGGTTCTCCCATATTGGAATGGCTGAAATCTCATAAACAGTAGAAGCTACTGAGGATCAAAGCTTTCCCATGCCAGGTAATACTTCTGCAAACCGGCATCTAAAGACTCTGCTTCAGGGATTATGGAAAGAGTATGCTTTGTGATTGCTTTTAATTGGTACCTGTCATCTGCTTGACAGAATTTTATTAACAGAAGTGTAAACATTCATTGCAATCTCAGAACACAGGAATGTTAAGCAGCTTATGAAATTCAATCAAAGTTCTTTTTATCTTTAGTGTTTTCTGATAACTCATTAAACGTTTCTCCATGTTACAAGTTCTGTAGCAGAAATAGGCCCTGCGAATAAAAGCGATAATGTAGAGATGTTAATACAGAAAAAGGGTTGAGGGCTGCTCAACACTGCACAAAACAATAATTCTCTTTCACTAGAAAAGACTTTATTGTAATTATCTTATTACTTATTACTTATTCAAAATGTTACTAACTTTATAATTGCTATTTTGTCTTTATATATTTACTTCGCTTGTGAACATTAAAAATAAATGCTGTTATGTAAAGGCTTAAAAAAACTTTACTGTGTACAATAGAATCGACAGTATTAGTTATCATACTCTTTCTTAAATGAATAGAATGTACCAAATACTTGTTTTTGCTCATCATCTCAATGCTATCAAAGCCACGGATTCTTCCCAGACACACACACACACACAAACATTTTTCTTTAATAGAATTTAACTTGTGTATATCACCCTAGAAGATTTTATACTTAATCTAAATTCTACTGGAAATGGAGATGCTCACAAGGTCTGCAGCCCATTTGCTTCCCTGGAACGCAGTTGTATCATAACATCTTCGTTAGCAGATCTGCTCAAAGTAAAGCAGTAACACAGACCTCTTTACGTGTGTCCATTCAGCAGCTTAGGCACTGACGTGTAAAGTGACAATGTTGCCAACTAAACTTCAGCTTCTCCGTTGTTAATGTGCATCTATAAAGTAGAACCAGGCAAATAGGCTGCAACTGTATTTAAAACAAAGCTGGATTAGGCGAAGGGAGTGGAAATCCTCACGTCTAGGCCAATGTTGCACTGCCTGCATTGGTTGGTACGCATGTTTCCCATGTCACGTGGAGGTGGCTTCCCTAAGCACAGCAACCAGACTTTAGGGGTCTTTCTGGAATTAGATGACCCAGGTTCACTGCTGCCACTTTACAGATATATAGCATAGGAGGGGACATACTCAGCAAGAGGTCTCTGTTACACACCCTACTGGCACAGGAGAAGCACTCGCTGAGCAACCAGTCACAGCAACCTTCCAACTGCTGGAAAAAATCTCTTTACTTGAATGTCACAGAAGCCAATGTGATTAAAGGCCAACAATCTTGGAGCCCTCAACCTCAATCATGGTTGAATTTTCATATATGATGCATACATTTCTACACACACACATATACACACATACATACATGACTATATTAACATCCAAATAAATTATCCTGTTAAAATAATATTTGTCACACTGACATGTAACTGTCAGTCTACATGTCTACTATCTGTCTGTCTAAGCTGGAAATAGCCACCACTAGGGAGTCCTCCTAGGTTTTGTTACTATGTTGTTCTCTTCTTAAGTCTCTTGGGATGGTTGGAGAGGAGGAGACTACTCAGAAACATGAGTCTCACCCTGCTGGGCGCTTGCACTGTAGCTTGGTCGGAGGCCAGTCTTGCTTGTCTAGCAACTGCTTTGAAAGCATCATCTGAGAGTGCCTCGTGGCTCTTCTGGTGGCCTCATTTCTCGCTCCAGCATGACCCAAGGACCTCTGCCCCAACTCTAAGATGCCACCGTCACAGCTATCCATGAGGTGTCACCCATTTGACAGTCCAGCTCGTCCAGGCTGCTCAGCAGGGGTGTCTGCAGTTCAAGGTACTCAGTCCCGCTGTCCCTCTGCCCACCACTGGTCCACATCCACCTTGGCAACTGTCTCTTAACATGAGAATGAAAATTTTGTTGGCAAGTACTGTAGAGTTTAACTCTTTGGAACACAAAAACACTCTTCTATCTTTGCTAGGGATAAAGCTTAGCCTTCAGAAATGAAAGCTCATCTTCTTCAAATGACAAGAGAGTTCCTCTCTCCTCCACCAAGCCTGCCTCTCTTAGCAACTGTGGGTCACATTTTCATATTCCACTCCATTAAGTCTTCAAAAACTCACCCTGCTCAAATAAGACTCATCGCCTGATAATGTAACTTTTTTTTAAAAGGTTCTGAGACTAGATTGGGAGAGCTTTTTGCTGGCATGTATTAGTCATCTTTTTTATCCCTAGTATACGGAGAGCAGCGCCTGGCACAGGGCAGATACCCAGAAAACTCTTAATGAATTACTTTTTTACTTTTATCATATTTGAAGGACACATTCTTAAGCACAGCACCTTAGCTGTTATCTCTTCCGCTCACATCATGTTCTCCTTTCCCTCCCTTGTGTAATTGCTTTAGAGGAGCAACCGCACTGGAAATTGACACTCTCTTTCATCTGTAATAAATTTCACTCTAATCTGACTTGCCAGCAAAATGATGTGGGCCAGAGCACAGCCCTGTCATCTAATGGGTAATGCACATTTAGCAGGTAATAGATGCTTCGAAAATTCACTTTAGCTTCCTTTAGCTTTGGCCACAGCAAAATAAATAAGAGCCCTTGGGCACTCTTCCTGCTCAAATAAATACAATGTGAATCTAGAAGATAGTAAATTAAGTTTTAAAACCAGCCGGTTGACCTTATATCTTCTATCAGCCAAGTGGTCGCCAGAGTAAATAACACTCATTTCTCTCCGTGTCAGGACTCGTAAGTTTAGACTGCTCCGAGTGCGGCTGTGAGTTCTCCTTTCTCTTTGTGCTGGGGACCTCACCAATCGCTTCGGCTCTGGGTTTCAGGAAACAGACCTCATCTGGTTTATATTTCCTTTGAGCTCCATTCTAAAGCTAATGGGGAGATTTCAGATTTCTTTGCTAACACTATGGACTAAGTGATGAAAATCCCGAAGGAATTCAGACTTCCTCAGTATTTATATATTTCTGTGGGGCAATTTTGAGTTAATAATCTTTTTCTGAAACCACTTTACATTTAACAATTATTTCTGGCATTATTCCCACTTTCCCAAAGGAATTTTCTTTAAGTTTATTGCTAGCACACATTTAAAAAAAAAAAGTCATTCTAAAATGCTATGATATTGCCTGGTTTTAGTTTACTTGAACTAACTTTAAAAAAAGAAAGTCTTCCTCTGATTATTTATTATATTTTAATGTATGGACATACTTAAAGAATAATTAGAAAAGGGGAAACTTTACAGAAGTGCTGCTCTTGGTGTTAACTACCAAGTTGTTTAAAACAAAATCATGAATTTCTCTCTGTTTCTCTTTTTTCTTTTAGTTTCAACAATAAATACATTTGTTCAATGAGATCAAATTTAGTTCAGCTTAGGTTCATCCTCTATCAAATAACTGTCAAATTTTTCAAAACATGAAAGATTTTGGACACTTCAGTTATTTCATATTATTTATGAATTAGGACTTTCTAAATAGCCCATCTAATTTGCATAAAGTTTTTTCTACTGTAGGCTGACATTGTTGTGAATTACGACCTAGCCCTCTTCGATATCTATTTCTTTGGTTTTGAAATTTCATCTGAGTTGCTCGTATGTAACATGACAAAGTCCAAGTGTTAACATGCACCAGGAAGAGGCCTGGTTGATCAGATGCAGTTTAGAGGAGTTGATTTTGTCTATCCTTTTTTTTTTAAGAGTCTCTTCTTCCTTTTGAAGTTTCACAGCAGCCCTAGTGAACTGCGTCGTTAAGAATTGGGCTGCTTTCATTTGAAGTCCCCCATATCAGCTTATCTTGCTTTATAGGATACTTACTCTTCATGTTCAATTACAGCGATTGCTAAGGTCCTGTGCTCAACTAGGGTGGTTGACAGGCAGCAGGGAAGAGGGTGCAGCAAGAGGGAGGGGATGAGCCCAGGGTACAGGAACCACTCCCACCACTAGCTTATTATGAGACAGCAGGCAGCTTCTCTATCTTTCAAATAAAAGCAGAAGCACTTATCTTAACCATTTCAGAAGACTGTTAGAAAGTTAACAAGGATTTGATAGATTTTTAAAATGCATTCCATCTGTTGTTATTTCAAAGATGACACCATAAACCTAGTGGAAAAATAAACAATCTTTTTTACAAATAGGCAATTCATAAAATACTAGCAGTCAATAAACACATAAAAATGTTAAGTTCTGTAGTGATTAAAGAAATGCAAATGAAAATTGCTATGTTTTTAAAAATTGACCCCTGAGGCTGGTGTGGGTGGTGGGAAATGGATTTCCTTACACATTGTAGGTGGAAGCATAATCTGGCCCAACAATAAAGAGCAACATCTGTCCAAAGAACACAATTTAATGTACATAACCTTCATCCAGGAATTCTACTTACAACAATCTATTCCAAGAAGATAATCAGAAAAGTATGCACACATCTGCATATGAGGATGTTTGGTACAATATTATTTATAATGGCAAAAAGTATAGTTAGAATAAAGAGTAACTTTATTATTACTAATGACAGGATATGCCTGATATCATGGGAAGAATTCATTCTGAGTGCACTTAAAGCAAAGTGGGAAGGCACTATGTTAATTGTCAAATGGATTCCTCCTTTTTCTGAAAGTAAGGCTTAAAAGGAGAATATAGATTACCTAACAGCGCACAGAAAACATGTGCGTTTAAACAATAATTTCAAGACATAGCTTCTTTGGCCTAGTCATTCTATCTCACTCTGTAATCTCCTCTACTGCTAAATTAAGATCATTACTCTAAGACTGTCTCAAATACACTCACCCTACCCCTTTTCCACTCCTGAGTCACATGCAGGTACGCATGCACCCCACATTTTAACTACAAATACTAAATTCAGGGGAAATGTCAGAAAATGTTTTATTGCTTTAGGTTAATGGCAGAATGACAAGACTTTCTGAAGGCTAAGAAGGTCTCCTTTCTATAAGTATAAGCCTTGGATGATATACCTGTTAATGTTTTCTCAGACTTCAAGTATCATTTCAGTTATTCACAAGGGAAGAAGAAATGACTGGTGTGTTGGGATGAGTCAGAACAAAGGGAGAATATAAAGTATATCTATATACACCAGTATTTTTCAAGGGTACCTGGAACATAGTGGGCACTCAAGAAATATTTTCCAGGTAAATAAATATTCTATCCCTTGTTGAACTAAGAAGTTGGCCTTTCTGGCAGCCTGATCACAGCTAATGAGCCCAATTTAAAGCTGAATGCGTAACTGGGAGAATAGGACAGAGAGTGACTTCTTTTCCAAGAAATTCCTGCTGTTTCCTAATATCATAATGAAGACATGAAGTAGAACAGAAGTCCATGCTTGGTTCCACATCACCAACTCAGATGCACCAAGGGCAGATGGGCGAATCTTTCCTTGGTGCTGAGAACACTGATGAAACCAAAGGGCAATAGTATAAATAGTAAATAGATATTGAATTAGAAAGTCTAGAGTTCTAATGGACATCAGGAGACTATGGTTAATAATACTTTACTGTATCCTGGAAATTTGCTAAGAAAGTAGATCCCTGCTCAGAGTGGTCTCATCACCTGCAAAAAGAAAAATGGCAACTATGTGCAGAGAAGGATGTGTTGAGTAGTGTGACTGTAGAAGTCAGTTCACTGTGCACATGTAAATCTACACGTCTTGTTGCACAACTTACATACTCTTTTAATTTTGAAAATAATTTTTAAAATATCTTCTGGTCATAACAGGCTGTGGTCAGTGTTTGTTATCTCAGGAAAAGAGAGAAAGTCTCTGATCATTCACACAGCACAGAAAGTGGGAGATCTTTATGTTACCTCTTCTTCATTTCTATTCCATTTACTTTGTCTCATGGTTAAGGATGTTTCCCAACTCCTCTCAATAATTCTTAAAAGTGCCCTCACTCTATGAAACTTTAAGAAAAGAAATAGCTGAAAAATGTTAACAAATGGAAAAATTTACCTTGCTCATGGCTGGGAAGAATCAACATTGTTAAAATGACTATATTACCCAAACTCATATATAATTTTAATGCAATTCCTATCAAAGTTCCATTGTCATATGTTAAAGATCTTGAAAAAATAATACTTTGTTTTATATGGAATCAGAAAAAAACCTTGAATAGCCAAGACATTACCCAGAAATAAAAACAAAGCATGAGGAATCACGCTACCAGACCTGAGACTCTACTGTAAATCAATAGTGATCAAAACAGCATGGTATTGGCAGAAAAAACAGAGGGGTAGACGTTTGGAACAAAATAAAGAACTAAGAGATGAATCCAGCTACCTACCATTACTTGAACTTTGACAAGCCAATTAAAAACATTCAGTGGAGAAAAGACTCCCTATTTAACAAATGGTGCTGTGTGAACTGGCTGGCGACCTGTAGAAGACTAAAACTGAACCTACACCTCTCACCATTAACTAAGATAGACTCTTACTGGATTAAAGATTTAAACTTAAGACATGAAACTATTAAAATATTAGAAGAAAGTGCAGGGGAAACTTTTGAAGGAATTGGCTTGGGTGAATATTTTATGAGGAAGACTCCCCAGGCAATTGAAGCAGTATCAAAGATACACTACTGGGACCTGATCACACTAAAAAGCTTCTGTATAGCCAGGAACATAGTGAGTATAGCAAGCAGACAGCCCTCAGAATGGGACAAAGTATTTGCAAGATATGCCTCCAACAAAGGTTTGATAACCAGAATACACAGAGAACTCCAACGTATTAGCAAGAAAAGAACAAGTGATCCCATCTCAGGATGGGCAAAGGACTTGAAGAGAAACTTCTCTAAAGATGACAGGTGCACAGCCTACAGATACATGAAAAAATGCTCATCATCCTTAATCATCAGAGAAATGCAAATCAAAACTATTCTGAGGTATCACCTAACTTCAGTAAGATTAGCCCACATGACAAAATCCCAAAACCAGAGATGTTGGCGTGGATGTGGAGAATAGGGAACACTTCTACACTGCTGGTGGGAATGTACACTACTACGTTCCTTTTGGAAGGATGTTTGGAGAGTACTTAGAGATCTAAAAAATAGACCTTCCATTCGATCCTATAATTCCTTTACTAGGTATATACCCAGAAGGCCAAAAATCACACTACAACAAAGACATCTCTACCAGAATGTTTATTGCAGCCCAATTCATAATTGCTAAGTCATGGAAGAAGCCCAAGTGCCCGTCAACCCACAAATGGATTAATAAATTGTGGTACATGTACACCATGGAATATTATGCAACTTTAAAAAAAGATGGAGACTTTACCTCTTTCGTGTTTACATGGATGGAGCTGGAACATATTCTTCTTAGCATGGCATCTCAAGAATGGAAGAAAAAATATCCAAAGTACTCAGCCCTACTATGAAGCTAATTTAAAGGTTTCATATGAAGGCTATAACCCAACTATAGCACAAGAATATGGGAAGGGAGGGGAGGGGGGAGGTTGGGGTAGAGGGAGGGTAATTGGTGGGCCATGCCTATGGTGCATCTTAGAGGGGTACAGGCGGAACTTACTAAATGCAGAATACAAATGTCTTCATACAATAACTAAGAAAAAACCATGAGGGCTATGTTGAGCAGTTTGATGAAAACATTTCAGATTGTATATGAAACCAGCACATTGTGCCCCTTGATTGCATTAGTGTATGCAGCTATGATTTAATTAAAAAAAATTTCTATTGAGAATTTTCCTATTAGTCTGA
>CAUYON010025279.1:0-69294 GCA_963573935.1 Arctocebus calabarensis | reverse complement strand
CGGGGGCCGAGGAGGGTGGACTGCTTGAGCTCAGGAGTTCGAGACCAGCCTGAGCAAGAGCCAGACCCGTCTCTAAAAAATACCTGGGCGTAGTGGCAGGTGCCTGTAGTCCCAGCTACTTGGGAGGCTGAGGCAAGAGAATCTCTTAAGCCCAAGAATTTGAGGTTGCTGTGAGCTGTGACACCAGGCACTCTACGTAGGGCGACAAAGTGTCTCAAAAAATAAAATAATAAAATAAAATCTTGATCAATACCCCGGCACAGATACAGTTGGTCACTTTGAGGTAAAAGAAGGTGAACAAAGGGAGCCCTTCTGGGTTTGTTGGAAGTTTTCTGGTCTCTAAGAAGGGATTTTTGAAGCATGCTGGGCCATGCACTTTGTTGCAGAGATCCAGCTCATTCCTCAGATACTCTCCTGTGTCTCTTGCAGGCCAGAGAATTGAGTAGAAATTTGTTCCCTCGGATTCCGAGCTTGCCTGGGGTGAGGGAGGTTTTATGAAGGTGTCTGGTTCTATTGGAGTTGAGATGAGTTGAGATTTATTAGTTTCCTGTAGTTTATTACAAATCCAGTGGCTTTAAACAACTGAAATGTGTTCTCTTATCATTCTGCAGGCGACAAGTCTGAGGTTTGGCAGGTCTGTCCTGTCTCTGAGGCTGTGGGGGAGAATCTGCTCATTGTTCCTTCCAGCTACTGGTGCCCGCTGTCATTCTTTGACTGGTGACTGCATCACTCCCATGTCTGCCTCTTGGTCACCCTGCCTCCTCTTCTTCCGTGTGCTGAATGTCGCTGTCTCTCTCTCATAAGGACACAAGTGATGGCATTTAGGACACACCCAGATTATCTAGGAGAAACTCCACATCTCAGGACCATCCACTCAATCACATCTGAAAAACTGTGACATAAAACAGTCACAGGTTTCACAGATTCTTACCTGATCTCTTTGGAGGACCATTTTTCACCTGCTGCAGAGACAATTAGCGAATCTGCCATATGTTACAAGGTGCGGTTCCCACAAGGTTCCTTGAGCAGAGATTCCGCTGAAATCTCTCCTTTGCTCCAAGACAGGACATGTTCAGAGAGTTGCAAGGACACTGGGGGCCTGGTGGAAGTGTTGGGGGCACAAGTCATTGCTGTAACGGAACAGAAACTCCTGTACAGAGACAATCAAATTCTGCAATTTGAGAGGAAGCGTGCAGTGAAAAAAGGTTTAACAAACATTTCCTCAAGGCTCTCATCTCTGTCATTGTGGCAGGAAGGCAGCTACGGACAGCACTGACAGATATGGCCAACGTTCTGCTCCAACAAAACTTCATTTATGAAAACAAGACTACTTCTGGGAAGATGGAGTTGATCCACTTTTTCCTATGGGGCCTAGGAAACACAGCAGGAAACTCTGGGCGTGGCATGGCAAATAGACATAGTAAAACTCCCAAAGGTGAAGAGAAGACGTCAGCCAGGCTAGAAACCCAGGATCTGAGGAATAATCCACCTTGCCCTTTCTCACCAAAGCATGAAGAAAGGGATGGCCTAGGAAGAAAACTTTTAGAAATTAACTACTCTGTTCCAAACAAACACCACAGAAAATGCTGTGGTACTCTTTCCACTCTATGCCAGCAAGGGCTGAGTGAAAAATGTGGATTTTCATCCTCAGAAGGCTGAAATAAGGTGTTGTAACTCCCCCCCCTAGTCTTAGTAGAAAACTGGACCTCTCCCTACCAGGCAGGTAAGTAGCCCTGCCCCTGCAGTGCCAGCAGCGGCCACAAGGGGCGCCAGGACGTCTACACCCCTTCCCTAGCCCCACCCCCACACGGAAGAAACAATATGTTCTTTTATTTTCCCACTGGGATGGGATAGCTGAGGAGGTCCAGTGAAAAGTCAGGATTTTTGCCATCACCCAGGGGTCATGAAGCCATTTCAGATGTCTTTCAGTGTCAGAATGATTAAACTAATGGTGGTACATTTATACCATGGAATACTACTTACCAGTGGAAAGGAATAAAAATACTGATATACTCAGCAACGCGAGTGTGTCTCCAGAGAGGCTGCTGGCCTAGAAAACACCAATCAGCAAAAGTTACATAGTTTAAGATTCTAGTTATATAACATTCTTGAAGTGATGAGATTCTAGAACTGTAAAACAGGTAAATGGTTGCCAGGGATTAAACAGGGATGAGGAATAGATGTGTCTGTCAAAGAGCTGTAAGAAGGTCCCAGTGGGGATGAAGCTGGTCTGTATTTTGACTCCATCATTGTCAATATCCTACTTGTGATACTGGGCCGTGGGCTTGTGAGATGTCACCATGGGGGTAAACTAGGCAAGAGTTGTGCAAGATCTCTCTGCGTGGGAACCTACAATTGCCTCACAATTAAATGTTTAGTTGAAAAATACTAAAATAACATTGGATCCTGGAATTATTGCTATTTCCCCTATTTTATGTCTTTTTAAAATTATCCTTCTCAACGTTGATTTTCCATAGGCTTTTCTATTGCTGCTGTTAAAAGAAAGAGAAACTTTAGGCAAATTATATTTAGCAGAGTTTAATGGAGTCAAGAGTGAGTGATTCTTGAAATTGAGGAGTCCCCAGGAGCAGAACAGGTTGAAAGTGACTCCAGGCTTGGTCGCTGCTCGTTTAGGTAAGAAAGGAAAGAAGAAGGAAATGAAAACAGAAAACAGAAGTGAGGTATAGAAACAGTTGGCTTGGCTACAGCTGGGAATTTGCCTCATATGATTGCAGTTCCCCCAACTGGCAGCCTGTGATTGGCTGAGACTTGGGCTACTTGTTGCAAGAATGGGTTATAGTCTGTTTACACGTCCAATTAGGTTATAGCTCGCTATGTACAGAAATTTTAGACTTTAGTTCCTGCTGCTTCTCCCTAGAGTTTTTTGTGGGCCATGGTGAGATTATAAGGGGCTAAAACACAGTATGGGTTTTTAAAGAATGAAATTCAAAATGATGGATATAAAAATTACTTGAAAAGGATAAGGTGTTTGGTATAATAATAATCATCATTATTATTAGTGGAGCTCTGGCCATCTGCAGGCAGCATGACTCATAGCTGATAGAGCACTGAAACCTGGGGCCCTGAGAGGCCCGTTAGCCCCTGGCCAGGTCTTATGTGGCCCATAAACGTTCTTAGTGTCCTTGGCTCTCCCACTTAAACTGTGGTGACATTGTTGCTGCTCTGCACCCATCCAGCTCCTCCTAGTTGAAGGAGATGCCTTTTTTTTCATATATATGCATTTTATTTTATTTATTTTTAAAAATTTTTTATTAAATCATAGTTGTGTTCATTAGTACAATCAAGAGGTACAATGTGCAGACTTCATATACAATCTGAAATATTTTCATCAAACTGTTTCACATAGCCTTCATGGCATTTCTCTAATCACTATATGAAGACATTTGTATTGTGCATTTAGTAAGTGTCACCTGTACCCTTCTAAGATGCTGTGATCCCACCAATTACCCTCCCTCAGTCCTCCCCCTCCCCTTTCCCTCCCTCGCCCCTTTCCCCATGCTATAATTGGGTTATAGTCTTCATGTGAAAGCTATAAATTAGCTTCATAGTAGGGCTGAGTACATTGGATACTTTTTCTTCCATTCTTGAGATGCTTTGCTAAGAGGAGTATGTTCCAGCTCCATCCATGTAAACATGAAAGAGTCTCCATCTTTCTTTAAGGCTGCATGATATTCCACGGTGTACATAAGTGCCCTTCAACCCACGAATGGATTAATAGATTGTGGTATATGTACACTTGGAGTATTATGCAGCCTCAATATTATTTCTTGAACAGCAACCTCAGCTGGTCCTCCATCCTACCTGCGGTCCAGGATTCCACCTGCTATGGCTTCAGAACTCGGATGCTGGGAACACTAAGTGCTCCTCTGCGGCCAAGGTCTGCTCTTCTGCGGCCAAGGTTTGCATTCTAAACCTACTTAGCCCACTTTCCAGATTTGCAATCTTGGGCAAGGGTGGTGAATTAAAAGTGGTCATGTGTTCTTTGGTACTTGCCTCATTGAGCAGTAGGGTCTGAGTCCCCCTCTCTTGAATTTGGGCAGGCTCTCAAAAGCCCTTCACTAACAGCAGCAGAAGGGTGGCTGTGCCACTTTCTGGACACTTACAGACAGGCAGCATCTACTCCTGTCCCCTGAAACACTCCCTGGGTGCTCTCAGCTGCAATGGCAGAGGTAACAACTCAGCATTTTGCCATCGGTCCCAATGGAGCCACGACTTCCAGCCTTCCCGCCCGTGTGCCAGCCTGCTGAATGCCACCAAGAAACCTCAGTTAATTTACGGCCAGCAAGCCCTGCTCACATTTGTGACCCAGTAAACGGTTACTAAGTTTTGGGATACTTTGTTGCATGACAATAGATGACTACCATAAAAGGTACTTAGCCTGGCTAAGCCTATAATTTGATACTTGTGAAATGGAAATTATAGTATTTTTACAAGATTTGTTATAAGAATTAAGCAAAATGTTATGTTCAGAGGGTTTGCACAGTCCATGGCACATAGTGAGCACTGAACTTCATCTGCCCTTTCACAAAACCATGAGCACTTGTGCCCTTCCTGGTGATTTTCCACATGAAATGTTCCTTAGTGACTGTCCTATGAGGATGCCCAGAGCAGTCAGCTTGATCTCCAGCCGGTGAAATGTGCCTGAGCTGCTCTGGAGTCAGAAACACCTGAGCTTTAGAAATTCTCGCTCTGCCACGTATAAGCTGTGGCACAACCAGGAGAAGACAGCCTTCCCACTCTGAGCCTCAGTTTCCACATTTGGAAGTAAACACACAGATTTAGCGTGCTGCTTTGTGTAGATTCGAAGAGACTGAGAATGGGCAGCCTTGGTTTTGCTACAGTAAAAACTGTAGCAGTAGCCACCGTCAAAGCAGCCCCAGGTTATGGGGGAAGGATGCCAACCTGTCACTCATAAGTCCAGCCCCACTGCAGTCAATGGAGCAGGGTGCCAGCAGACGCCCTGAAGGGGCCTTTCTGAGAGCAGCGTCTCCCCATCCTCCTCCTCTTCTATTCTAGCCCAGGACTTGGTTCCAGCCGCCGAGCTGCCGGGACTCATCTCAAATTTTAAAATGTAAGTGTAAAAAAGGAAAGAGCCCATTCATGGACGCTATTCATCTCCCCGCCCCAACCAAGTTTTGTAGGCTCCAGACATGTCCAATGAATACATGTCTCTTAAAATTCTTCTCGAAAACGCACAAGGTTTCTCTTAATAACTCTCACTGTCAGAAATGAAATATTTACATGCACTTGCTTCAAAATTCTGGCAGCTTGTAACCTAAGAATAGTTTTACTTATGGTGCTGAGCGACGGCCCTGGGCCCATCTTGCAGATGATTTTGAGAGGAACAGGAGGAGGCAGGGGTGAAGGGGGGAGAGAGAAATGTACAAGGGAGGCAGGGACTGGGCAGGGAGGGCCTGGCACATCCCTGCCCTTGGTTTGCCCTTGAAGTTGGTGTATTCATGGAGGTTAAAGGAGTTACAGCTCTGGGGTGGTAGGAAGAACCCATCAGTCACCCTGACATATGCTGGAAAACACAGAGAGAGATTGCAAACATTACCTGAAGCTTAATTACAAAGAAGAGAGGGGGCCGCATTGCTGTGAGACGTGTATGCTCAGCTCTCTAAGCCCTTGCCCCTGGATCCTGTCATCTTTGGGAAACAATGTTGCCATATATGTTTCCTTCCCTTGTTACTTCTTGAAAGACGGATGCTAAGAAAGTTCTGCTTTGGTCCAGTCTGTAATCCTAGCACTCTGAAGGCTGAGGGGGGTGGATCACTTGAGCTCAGGAGTTCCAAACCAGCCTCAGCAAGAGCAAGACCCTGTCTCTACTGAAAAAGGAAAAACTAGCCACGTGTTTAGTAGTCCCAACTATTCGGGAGGCCGAGGCAAGAGGATGGCCTGAACCCTGGAGTTTGAGGTTGCTGTGACACCACGGCACTCAACCCAAAGCAACAGAGTAAAACTCAGTCTCAAAAAAAAAAAAAAAGAAAAAGAAAATTCTGCCTTCAAATTTAGCCTGGCAATCTGGGAATGTGAATAAAGATCCTTAAAAACCCTCCTTCTTTTTGGCCTAGTACCTCTGCTCTTGGGAAATGCTGCAAAAGTCTGTGACATAAAACAATGTTTTGTAACATTTTGATAATGGAAAACATAAATAAACATGGAACAACCTAGTTGTCCAACCTCAGGGGATTGGCGCCGTGTGCTAGCTTATCCTCTTTTCACAGATGATCACGTGAGTATCAGAGCAATGGTCAAGAAAGGTTTGAAATGACGCAAGAAAATGCTTCTATGAAGGAAAAAAAAAAGTAGCCCAGAATCATGACTTATGTTACATGATCTCAATTATGTTAAAACATGAATAGAAGAACTGTGGGAAGGAAACACAAAAGAAATAAAAATTAGCAGCATTTTTCTTTGGGAGGCAAAATTGGATATTTCATTTTCTTTGTGATATGTTCGCCAAGATTTCTCTAGCAAACAAATGTACAGAAAGCAATTATTTAGACATTATCTAGTTCATGCCAGGCCTTTCAAATATTCCAGCTGAGCTTCTAATGCTGTCTGCCCCAGGCACCGGTGATCCTGGAGCCGAGCGGGACTGTGTGACTGAGAATGGCACAAAGCAGGGAGATGAGGGACCCAGCCCTGGGGTCTGTGCTTTCTGTGTCAGGCGCGGAGCTATGGGCATGATTGATGCTTAGTTAGTCCGCAGACCCCGCCAGGTAGGGGCTGGCCGTCCCCATTTTGTCAATGCTATGGAAACTCGGAGCCCTGGGAGACTCGGAAACCATCTCAGACAGCATCTGACTGAAGAGCCAGGGTGTGGACGTGAGCTCCGGGTGTGTCCCCCCTGGTCCAGCTTCCTCCCCGCCCCTCCATCAGACACAGGTGGAAAGAAGCATGAGCTGTGGGCCGTGACAGCCCTCCCTTTCCAAACCCTCCCGGGAGAATTTGAAGTGCTTAGGAAGTGTCCCCAACCGCACCTCCCGTGTCTCCTTCCCTTGTGGCCCCAGTGGCTGGACTCTCACCTCTGGAGATGCTCGTCCTTAGGTTACAAAACCTCTCCACATCCTCTTTTAAAACGCCAAAGACTCTGGGGGAGGTGACAGCATGTTACAGGAGTGGGGTCAGGGTTGGAGAAAGCGCCCTGGCCTGGGGTGCTCCATGTTGGGGGGGAGGAGGGTGAGAGCAGTTCACGCCCAAGGCTTGTGCTGAGGGATAGGGACATAGGTCACCTTAGGCCACCCAGCATCTCATCCCCTTTCCTCAAATCTTCTCAATTTTCTTTCCAAGAAATGACCTCACCCCTGTATTGTGCGGTCTCAGTGAGGAGGTGATCTGAGGTGGCCCTTTTCCTGTGACCCCAAGATTCTTAACACTGGCTGCACCTTAAAAGCACACGGAGCCAGGCAGAGAACCCCGCCCCGGTGCTCTGATTTCATGGATCTGGGGAGGCAACTGCACGTGGGTGGGTCCTGAGAGCTCTGCAGGTGACTCAGATGAGCAGGCCTGGGGTTCCTTTCCAAATCCCTGGGGGCCAGGGTGACCGTGGGGCCACATACTCTCCCTCGTTCTTCCAAGTCTCTAGAGTCAGTGACGGGAGGGCAGAACGCCGGGGGCACTTATCTCCTGATGGTGGGGCCGGGTCCAGACCAGTTCTGCTGCGAGACTCTGCCTGCCTCCAAGAACTCCAGCACCCACTTGGTTCCTGACCCTTTCCAGTTGGTCCTCCCGCCTTCCTACAGGTGCTGGGAGCCCTATCTCAACAAATTTTCTTTCACTCATGGGAGGCAACACTGAAAGGCCACACAGAGAGCCAGCAGGGCGTCTGCAGCCACTGACCTCTCTGTACAGCAGACGGCAGAAATGACAACTGTCCACTACAGACTCAGGCTTCTCCTCCTACTGAAGAAGTCGCCATCGGGGAATTACATTTCCCCAGGGTCTAGACAGTGCTGTGTTACTAATTCTCACCATGAAACATGACCAAAATCGAGATGAATTACTTCTAAGCCCAGCAGCTTAAGAGGCAGGCGTGCCTCCCACAGCATTTCTGAGCACAGAGGTCCTCAGAGGCCTGAGAGAAGGGGACGCTGCAAACAGAAGCAGTCTGGGTGCCTAAGTCCCTCTGTGGAAGGCGGTCAGACCACCAGGAACACCCGCACTGGACTTTCAAGGGGGCAAAAAGTGAACTTTATTGTGTTAAGAAACTGAAATTTGGGGAGTCATTTTAACAGGAGGGGCTTTATCTTAATTAACGCACATATTATTACTGATGCTGCAGCTGATACTGATCATAATATTCATGATTATAGCTATTTGGATGGCTACAATATGTTGGGCTCCATGCTAAGGGCTCCACGTAGGGTAGCTTGGTAGTTCTAAGCCTGGGGTGATCTCCCCACCAGATGTGGCAATGCCTGGAGACTTTTCTGGTTATCGTGACTACAGACGGAAGGTTATTCTGGGCCTCCCTTTCTTCTGTGGGCATCTTTTTATTGTACTTTACAGATACCATATTTCTTAGACATTGAAGGTTAGTGCCCACCCTGTTGAACAGATCTATGGGATTTTTCCAACAGCCAGTGTTCATTTCATGTCTCTGAGTCACATTTTGACAGTGGTAATTATCCCAGTATTTCAAAATTGGCCATCAACATATCTGTTACGGTGATCTGTCATTGGTAATCTTTGATGTTGTTAATACTACTGTAATTGTTTGCAGGTGCTGCAGGCCCCCCACAATAAAACGGTGACCTTAATTGATAAATGTTGGGTATGTTCTGACTGCTTCATTGACTGGCCATTCCCCCACCTTTCCCCCTCTCCTCAGCCCTCCCTATTCCCCGAGACAGAACAATATTGAAATTAGGCTAATTAATAACTCCATAATGGCCTCTCAATGTTCACATGAAAGAAAAAGTCTGAGGATGTCTCACTTTATTTATTTATTTATTTATTTTGAGACAGAGCCTCAAGCTGCCCCCCTGGATAGAGTGCTGTGGCATCACAGCTCACAGCAACCTCCGACTCCTGGGCTCAAGCGAGTCTCCTGCCTCTGCCTCCCAAGTAGCTTGGACTGCAGGCGCCCGCCACAACGCCTGGCCATTTTTTGGGTTGCAGCCATCATTGTTTTTTGGCGGGCCCGGGGTCTGGATTCGAACCTGCCGGCTCAGGTGTACTTGGCTGGCGGCTTAGCTGCGTACGGGCGCCAAGCCAGGATGTCTCATTTTAAATCAAAAGCTAATGATTAAGCTTAGTGAGGAAGGCCTGGTGAAAGCTAAACTAAGCTGGAAGACAACTAGGCCTCTTATAGCAGTTAGCTAAGTTGTGAATGCAAAGGAAAAGTCCTTGAAGGACATTCAAATTGCTACTCCAGTGAACACGTGAATGAAAAGAAAGCAAAACAGCTTTGTTGCTGATATCGAAGAAGTTTGAATTGTCTGGATAGAAGACCAAACAAATATCTTTATGATGAAATGTCCTTTTTTCCTTTTGTAACAACCTTGATGGAAATGGAGACCATGCTTCTAAATGAAGTATCACACGAATGGAAAAACAAACACCACCTGTGCTCAGTGCTAAATTGGAACTAACTGATCAACATTTATGTACACACGGGAAGTAAAACTCAAGGGGACTGAAGTAGGTGGGAGAGGGGGAGAAAGGGTTGGGTTAATTCACACCTAACAGGTATAATGCACACATTCTGGGTAATGGGCACACTTATAACTTTGACTTAAAATGCACAAAATCAAATTACATAATGAAAACCTGTAAACCTCAGTAATATCCTCATATTAAAAAAAAAAAAAAAAGGGGGGCCAGGTGTGATGGCTCATCCTTATGATCCTAGCACTCTGGGAGATCAACGCTGGTGGATTGCTTGAGCTCAGGAGTTCAAGACCAGCCTGAGCAAGAGCGAGATCCCATCTCTACTAAAAATAGAAAAACCAACCGAGCATGGTGGCAGGTGCCTGTAGCCCTAACTACTCAGGAGGCTGAGACAAGGGAATCATTTGAGCCCAAGAGTTTGAGGTTGCTGTGAGCTATGACACTATGGCACTCTACCCAGGGTTACAGAATGAGAGTCTGTCTCAAAAAAAAAAAAAAATTAAAAATAAATAAGAAAAAAATCAAACAAGCCACAACATTCCCTTCAGACAATGCCTAAACCAGAGCAAGGCCCTAACTCTCTTCAATTCTATGAAAGAACGAGGTGAGAATCTGCAGAAGAAAACTTGAAGCCAGTAGAGGCTGGTCATGACATTTAAGAAAAGAAATAGTCTGTAACATAAAAATCCAAGGGTAAGCAACAAGTGCTTCTGTAAAAGCTATACCAAGTTATTAAGATAATCTAGCCAGGGCAGTACCTGTGGCTCAAAGGAGTAGGGCCCCAGCCCCATATGCCGGAGGTGGAGGTTTCAAACCCATCCCCAGCCAAAAATTATATATGTAAAATCTAGCCAACATCATTGATGAAGGTCGCTACACTAAATGACAGACTTCCAACATACATTCAACAGTCATCTAGTGGAAATTATGCCATGTATGACCTTAGGGAGGAGAAGTCTGGCTTCAGTGCTTCAAAGGACAAGCCGACTCTCTTCTCAGGGGCTAATGTACCTGGTAACTATAAGTTGAACCCAGCACTCACCTACTATTCTGAAAATCCCACTGTCATTAAGAATGATGATTCAATAAAATTATTAAAAAAAAAAAAAAGAATGATGTTAAATCTATTCTGCCTCTGCTCTGTGAATGAAACAACAAAGCCTGGATGACATTGCATCTGTTTATAGCATGGTTTATTGAATATTTTAAGCCTATTGTTGAGACGTATTGCTCAGAAAAAAAAATTATTTTCAAAATATTACCATTCATTGACAAAACACCTGGTCACCCAAGAGCTTGGATCATCCAATACCCATTCTGCAGCCCATGGATCATTTTGATATTCAAGTCTTATTACTTAAGAAATACATTTTATAGGGGTATAGCTGCCACCAATAGTAATTCCTCTGATCAATCTGGGCAATGTATATTAAAAAGAGTCTACGAAAGAGTCACCATTCTCGATGTCATTAAGTACATTTATCACCCATCTGAGGAAGTCAAAATATCGACATTAATAGGAATTTGGAAGAAGCTGATTTCGAGGGGATCAAGACTTCAGTGGAAGAAGTAACTTGTAAATGTGGTGGAAACAGAGTGAGAAATAGAAGTGAAGCCTGCAGATGTGATTGGATTGCTAGAATCTCATGATAAATCCAGGACAGAAGAGGAATTGTTTCTAACAAATGTACAAAGAGAATGTTTTCTTGAGATAAAATCTACCCCTGGTGAAAATGCTGCAAACGCTGTCGAAATGACAACAAAGGATTAAGATTGTTTCATAAACTTATTTAATAAAGCAGTGACAGAGTTTAAAAGGACTATCTCCAATTTTGAAAGGAGTTCTACTGTGGGTAAAATATTATCAAACAGCATTAGATGCTACAGAGATCTCTTGAAAGAATTGATGCAGTAAACGTCATTGTTGTTTTATTTTAATAAATTGCTTTAGCAAACACAACCCTGATCAGTCAGCAGCCATCCATGTCAAGGCAAGAGCCTCCCCCAGCAAAAAAGATTATGAATCATTGACAGCTCAGATGATCATTAGCATTTTTTAGCAATAAAGCATTTTTCAATTAAGGTATGTGCAACTTTTAGACATATGTTATTGCACACTTAATAGAATACTAGATAGTGTAAACATAACTTTTATAAGCTTTGGGAAACCAAAAAAATTGTGCAACTTTATTTATTCTACTATTTGCCTTATTTTTGTGAACTGGAACAGATTCCACGATTGTTCTGAGGTCTGTCTTTGGTGTCATTTAGTGGGATGGGGCCAGAAATGCTACTGTACTTCCTTCAAGTCACAAGAGAGATTCCCTACAACAAAGAATTATCTGGCCCCAAACATTACTTGTGCTATAGCCAAATAGGAGCTCACTGAATGCTCGTAACCTACTTCCAAATTGCACACATTATTATCCCCATTTTAAAGATCTAGAAATGGAAAACAAGAGAATTAGCACAAACTCGGTCAGCTTCAAAGACAGAATTTGATGTTAATTCTTCTTTGAAGGGTTAGTAGAATGCAGCCATGAGATCATCTGGTCCTGGTCTTTTCTTTGTTAAGATGTTTTTGGGCTGGGTGTGGTGGCTCACGCCTGTAAACCGCCCACTCCAGGCCAAGGCAGGTGGATCACTTGATCTCAGGAGCTCAAGATCAGCCTGAGCAAGAGCAAGACCCCATCTCCACTAAAAATAGAAAAACTGGCCAGGCATTGTGGTGAGCTGAAGAAAGGGGATTGCTCAAGTCCAAGGGTTTAAGTTTGCTGTGAGCTATGATGTCATGGCCCTGCTGGGTGCAGAGTGGGACTGTCTCAAAAAAAAAAAAAAAAAAAAAAAGAGGTTTTTGATTACAGAATCCCAACCTGTTGTTGTTGATCTGTTCAGGCTGTTTCTGCAGTTTTGGTGGCCTGCACATCTCTAAGGATTTACCTGTTTCTTCTCAGTAGGTTATCCAATTTGTTGGCATATAATCTTTCATAATAGTCCTTTATGATCTTTTTTATTTCTGAGGCATCTGCTGTGATATGTTCTCTTTCATTTCTGATTTTATTTGAATCTTCTCTCTCATTTCTTAGTCTAGCTATTTGAATCTTCTCTCTCATTTCTTAGTCTAGCTAAAGATTGGTGGCTTTTATTGTTTTTTTCAAAACAACGAACTCTTAATTTTTAAAGTTGTCCTATTTCCTTCATGATTCATTTCTGCTCTCTAATCTTCATTATTTCCTTTTTTCTGCTAACGCTGGGCTTAGTATTTTCTTCTTTTTTCAGCTCCCTGAAGAATAAAGCTGTTTGCTATTTGGGTTGACAAAAATCAGGTTGTTTCTTTGAGATCTTTCTCCTTTTTTTAATGTAAGCTTTTAAATGCTCCAGAATCAAAATGGAGTCACTATGTTACACGCCCTGACAGACCCAGGCAGGGAAAGTCATGAAGAGTGTTCTCATACACAAATCCCTGATAACAAAACCATCACGGAAAAACCCTGCAAAAAACACGATCTTACACAAAGGCCATTGCAATCTTACACACAAAATACTCCTGTAAGGACATCTGCCCAGCAACTGTGCTCAGCCCTGAACTTGTACCACCTCTGTTATTGATCCTTGCCGCCAAAGATAAGTATCTCAAAACCATTATACAATCCTCCTCACTTTTCTTTTAAAACCTCTGTCTTCCTTCATCACCTACCCTGAATACACAGAGTTTACCATGCCACTGTGCACTCTCATTGCAGGGCCCTCGTCTCGAATAAATATCATTTTCTTTTAAAGAGCCTCTTTCTGTTTGTTATTCAGGTTGACAAAAATCAAGTTGTCTGATTCTTTGAGATCTTTCTCCTTTTTTAATGTAAGCTTTTAATGCTATTAACTTCCCTCTTAGTACTGCCTCCGTTGTGTCCCACTTGTTTTGTAGGTTATGTTTTTACTTTCACTTGTCTTGAGATATTTAAAAAATTCCCTTTGATTCTCTCTTTGGCTATTCAAGAATGTGCTGTTTGTTTCCACATGGTTGTGATTTTCCCCATTTTATTAATGTCACTGACTCCTACTTTTATCCCATTACTGCTTAGAAAAGATACGGGAAGTGAGTTCAATCTTCATGAATTTGTTAAGTCTCTTACAACCTAACATGTGATATACCTTGCTTTGTGTGCTGCTTGAGACAAGTGTATATTCTTTGCCATTGAATAAAAAGTTCTATATACACCTGTTAGATATATTTCGCCTTTTGTCCTGCTCAGTTCTGCTGTGTTTATCTCTTAACCCCTTCAAAAAAAAAATAGAGGAAGAAATATTTCCAAATGCCTTTTATGAGACTGACATCATCCTGACATCAAAGCCAGACAAAGAGGCCACAAGAAAATTACAGACCAATATCCCTGATGAACAGAGACACAAAAATCCTCAATAAAATAATAGGAAACAAAATTCAATAGCACATCAAAGGTATTATACACCATGACCAATTGGAATTCATCCCTGGGATAACATATGCAAACCTGAATTAATGTGATATGTCACATTAACAAGATAAAAGAAAAAAAAACATAGAATCATTTCAATAGATTCAGAGAGAGCATTTGGCGAAGTTCAACATCCTTCTATGACTAAAACTCACAACAAAATGGGTATGGAAGAAACTTATCTCAACACAATAAAGGCCGAATACAAAAAGCCCCCAGCTAACATAATCAAAGGGAAAAAACCAAAAGTTTCTCCCTCTAAGATCTAATATAAGACAAGGATCCTACCCTCACCATTTCTATTCAGTATAGTATGAGAAATCCTAGCCAGAGCAATTATGCAAGAAAATGAAGTAAAGGGCATCAAAATCAGTAAAGTAGAAGTAAATCTTTCATTGCAGGTGATAGCGTCATATTCACATGCAGTATAAAGAAATAAAAATCAACGCGCGTAAACATATGACTTGAAATGACATGAGCAAATACAGGGAAAAATCTTGACATTGGTCTGAGCAATGACTTTTTTGGATATAATACCAAAAGAACAGGCAACAAAAGCAAAAATAGGCAAGTGGCCTTGTCTATTTTCATTAAACTAGAAAACACTTTGTACAGCAAAGTAAACAATCAACGAGATGAAAAGGCAACTACAGAATGGGAGAACATATTTGTTAATCATCTATCTCATAAGAGGTTAATATCCAAATATATAAGAAACTCAACTCCATAGCAGAAGGTAAACAAAAACCCAATTAAAAAATGAACAAAGGACCCAAATAGACATTTTTCAAAAAAAGACATACAGATGGCCAACAGGTATCTGAAAAGATATTTAATATTACTAATCATTAGGGACATGCAAATCAAATCCACAATGAGATACCACCTACCCCTTTTAGGGTGGCTATTTCAGTCATAAGATAGCAAGTGTGGGTCAGGATGTGGAGGAAAAAAGGGTGCGTTTATACACTGTTGATGGGAATGTAAACTGGTATAGCCATTAAGGCAAATGGTATGGAGGTTCCTCAAAAAGTTAAAAATAGTATTAAAAAGTTAAAAATGGGATTGATCTAGCAATCCCATTTCTAGGTATATCCATGTATCCGAAGGAAATGAAATTAGTATCTCAAAGAGAATATCTGCACTGCCAAGTTCATTCACAACAGCCGAGATACGGAAACAACTCAAGTGTCGACCCACGGATGGTAAAGAAAATATGTGTGCTTATATGTATGTATGAAATTATAAATGAATTATTTATGAATAATATTTTGTCATACAACAACTTCATCAACTAAGTTTTATTTGTTTTGTTTTTAAGTTTCACTAGTTTTTTTGAAGTATAAGTGACAAATAAAAACTGCACATATTTAAGGTGAACAATACGTTTAGATGTTTTCATAGGCACAGAGATTGTGAAATGATTGCCACGATCAAGCTAATTAACATGTCATCCAGTTACTGTTATTCAGCGTTAAAAAGAAGGAAAGCTTATCATTTGTAACAGCATAGACCTGGATGGCATCGTGCTAAGTGAAATAAGCCAGACACAGAAAGACAAGTACGGCCCAACTTCACTTATTTTTAAAATCAAAACTAGTTCAACTATAAATGCACAGAATAGAACAGTGATTGTCAGGAGATGGAGGCTGGAGGAAGCAGGCAGATGTTGGTCAAAGCATACAAAGTTTTAGTTATGTGGGACAAGTGAGTTCTGGGAATCTGATATATAGTACGTTGATTACAATTAACAAAACCATATTGTATACTGGAAATGTGCTGAGAGTCAATTTTTTTTTTTAATTGAGACACAGTCTCACTTTGTCACCCTCCATAGAGTGCTATGGCGTCATAGTTCACAACAACCTCAAACTCTTGGGCTCAAGTGATTGTCTTGCCTCAGTCTCCCTAGTAGCTGGGACTACAGGTGTCTGCCACAACGCCTGGCTATTTTTTTTGTTGTTGCAGTTGTCATTGTTCTTTAGCAGGCCCAGGCCGGTTTGAACCCACCAGCCCAGGAGCATGTGGCCGGCGCCCTACCCACTGAGCTGCGGGCACCCCCCTGATAGTCACTCTTCAGGGTCCCACCACGCACATCCAAATCTTAACTATGGGAGGTGACCGTATGTTAATTAGCTTGACTGTGCTATGTGTATATGTCAACATGAAGCCTAACGTTCACCTTAAATATATACAGATTTTGTCAAGTCTAAGGCAATAAAGCTGGCAACAATTAAAAAAAAACAAAATAAAACTTAGCTGATGTTGGTATCGCATGATGACAAACTATTGTCCATAAGTAATTCCTTTATAACTAAAATACAAAATAATTACACCAGTTTTAAAAGGACAGAATTTGAAACTCATGACCCTCAGCTAAGGTCCTGACTCTGCTCCCGCACCTGCCCCTGGGACTGCTCAACCTGTGCTCTCTCTGTTAAGCTGGACGAAGCCCAGGGGCTGGGCACTCCTTTTTCTGAGGGCTCATTCAAACATCATCCCTTGGAAGGGGTGGGTGGGGGATGCTTATTGCTGCAGCCGAGGAAAAGGCAGGTCTCCACCAAGGGAAATCACACAGGCAGCCTCTCTGTGGTCAGGCCTCACTGGGTGGTTACATGGCCAGCTCAGCTGGCCAAACCTGGGTCTGGCTCAGGCTGAAATGGAGTTCTGCTTGTCAAGCCCATGGGTACCAGGGGCAGAGCAGCCCCTTCATTCCCCAGGGCAAAACTGTGTTCAGCAGTTTGGCTTTCTCTTCCCCTCCCTTGCAGAAATTTAAGTGTGCAACCTCGTCTACTCCGACTTCTCACAAGTCTCCTGGCTGTTTCCAGGAGGTTACGGTTGCTGGGCTGGAAGAGCTGAGAGCTGGTCAGCTCCAGGACCCCCACATCCTACCCAGGGTGGAACCGAGAGGCCGATGTGGCCCCACTCCCTGCACCCCCACATTGATGCCTCTTCTCTCCATCTAAGAGGTCACTTTGATGGATCTAAGAGGTCCAAATCTCCTTTCCTGGAGCCAGTCTGCTCTGTGAACACCTCAACACACTGTGGGAGCAAGGGTCACGACCAGGGCCCCTGTAGTGACAAGTCTGTGGACCCAGAGAGAAGGGAGCAGCTCATACAGCACAGGAGGAGAGGGGGTCTCAGAGCCGTCTGGCCCCTGGGCAGGAGTATGCTGGGAGGAGCGGGGGGTCCCCATATGTTCCTTTTAGGGCTCCAGGGCAATCCCCTCCAGCAGTGCTCTCAGTGTTGCTGACAAGGGCGCAAACTCCACCTTCTCTGGATGCTCACTCCCTGCCCACAGGTGCCAGTTAGGCCTCAGCCCCGTCCAGGGCATCCTGCTGCCCAGAGCCGGCTGATCCAGAGGTAGCAAAGTCAACTTCCCACGCACGCTTCAAGGTATGAGAACTCTGTGGTGTTGCTGACACTAGAGCCTCCCCCAAACCCCCCCTGTGGGAACCGGCTGAGGTCCACATCAGTTAAACCAAAATGCTTGGAGGCGGCCTCACCTTGCTTCCCTTACTTCTAGTCAGGCTCCTCCAAAACTTTTCAGTGCTGGCCGGAATAGTGTCTCACGCCTGTAATCACAGCACTCAGGGAGGCTCAGGTGGGAGGATCACCTGAGCTCAGGATTTCCAGACCAGCCTGAGCAAGAGCGAGACCCTGTCTTTGCTAAAAATAGAAAAACTAGCCGAGCATCGTGGCAAGCACCTGTAGTCTCGGCTACTTGGGAGGCTGAGGCAGGAGGATCTCTTGAGCCCTAGAGTTTGAGGCTGCATTGAGCTATGATGCCACAGCACTCTACCCAGGGCGACAGAGTGCGACTCGGTCTTAAAAAAAATAAAATGCAGCCTTCAGTGTTCACAGGGGCAGAAGGCACATCTTGGCTCTGCCTCTAGAGAATTTGACCCAACACAGGCAGAGAAGGAGGGTGTTGGCCAAAGTTCTGGAGGCTTGAACTGACGTGACCCTTGGGAGGGCAGGAAGCTTTCCACTAATGGAAAAAAAAAATCCTGAGTAAAATTTGCTAGGGATCATTTCGAGGGCAGTAAAAATCTCTGTTCTCAGTACTCATCCTGCATCATCTCAATCAGGTAAGTGAGGCCACCTCAGTGGTGGGCTGCAGATGTCAACACAGGTGCGTCTGAGGACAGGGCCCCCACTTCCAGTTGGAATGTTCTGGGCCATCAGAAACTCTATACCCGGGCAGGACATCCCACCTCCTTACCCACCAATTACTCAGGGACAATGTCTTTAAAACACCAGGATGCTAAACTTGTGGTTTTCCTGTCACCTTTGAATGGACATGAACAATGACTCTTTTTAAAAGGACACAGTATTCACGAGGCCAAAGTGAAAAGGACAGCGGGAAGGAGCGCTCAGAAGCTTTGGTAGCACAGAGATGACATAATTTATGTTCCGCCACAACCATCTCCGCTCTCCCCGTTGCCATCTCAAAATTGAGGAGAAACTTGGTAATTGCTTCAGCTGGGCTGGGCCCGCTGTTGACCATTTGTTTTTCTTATGACCTCGTCCTGCCCGGTGACCCCTGAGTATTTCATCTTCTTTGGCAGGGCTGGTAAATCTTGGGCTGTCCCTGGTGTGCTCAGAGTGCCTCGGAAAACACGCAGAGGAGTAGGGAGGGGGAGGGCGAGGGGAGGGGCAGGCTTGGGGAAGGTGCACAGGCAAAGTGCAGGGTGACAGTGGAGTGGACCTCCAGTGTGGCCCAAAGGGGAAAGGAAAAGCACCTACTGTGCGCCAGGAGCACCTCGTGTCTCCTGTTAGCACGTGATCTGTAGCACCAACCTGATGATGCTGACACCACTCTGGCTCTGGGTGGAACACGGTTTAGAATCATCATGATAACGACCAGGCATGTCACCATCCTAGATCCTGGCCTGACAATCCAGGGCTGTTGGGCTGGTTTCTGAATGTAAGTCCACAGCACAGTATGCAAAAAAGAGGATGATGAAGTCCTGGGAACGGGGAGTTTTTGCTTGGTGAGGGGTGGGGAGCTGGGATGGACACCAGAGGTCTCCAGGTGGCCACCGTTTGGCTTGGCTCAGAGACGCTCGAGCCTCCAGCAATGCGGCAGGTCACGCACGATATCCTTCTCCAGCCAGGCTGTGCACCTGCTGTCCCGGCCTTTGAAAACTCATCTTTCATCACCTCTCCCATGCTGAGCTGGCTGTCTCCCTGCCTGACAGGTCAAATCTGAACTCCTCACACCTGACCTTGGGCCCATTTGAGACAGAGGACAGGGGCAGGCATCATCCTCTGGGTCTCAATCTCCTCTCCACCATCCACTGTCTGAGCTATGGGACACAAGTTGCTTAACTCAGCTTCCTCATCTGTTCAACGAGGATCGCACAGGGTACTTTAAGGAGTAAGTGCCCAAAGAAACGTAACAGTTCTTGCTGCAGAGTAAACATGCAAAAAATGTCTGCTAGCATAGAGCATAATTACTATTATTATTCTATTGCTGCAGCTGCTGTTTCTGCAAGGACAATAACTACTATTACTGATTTGCTCAAGGACCTAGCACAGTGCTTATATGTGCGATACCAGCAATTAATATTTTGCCTATTTCTTCTTCTTCTAAATAATTCTAAAGAGTGGAGTTACTGGTTCAAAGGGCATGAAGAGTGTGTGTGTGTGTGTGTGTGCATGCGTGCGTGCATACATATTTTTAATAAGCATGACAATATCTGCTCCATTTTCCTTCTGGCAGGTAATTTCCAGCTCTTATCTCTTCTCTCTCTTCCACTCCACCTATTACCTCCAAGAGACATCGCAGATTCATCGACTTTTCCCCATCCCTCAGGCTGAGTCCAACCATCAGCCCCTCTCGTCTGGGTAAGAGGGGTAAGACCACTTAGCCAGTTAATTGAAAGTCCCCATTTCCACTAAGCCAGCAGATTGCAGAGCTTTTGAGAGCCTGGACTCCCATCCCAGGTTCAGAGTAAATAGAATTTCCTGGGGTGGCTGGAGCTGGTGGAGACAGAAGGTGTTTCAAAACTTAATCAAAAATTAATTAGAAAAAGAAACAAGCCAAAGGACAAACATCTGTGAGCAGACGATCCGTAAAGGAAAACAAATCCAAGATGCAACATTCCGCCTGAGTTGGGAGCAGGGACACGCTGGGCTACACCAGGACTAGCTGGAAACCTGCTTTGAGGGGAACAAAAAGCCTCGGTGTTTACTTCTCGGGAACAAATGACAGCAAAGCTCCAAGTGCCAAAGACGCAGGAGGAGAGAAGCCCCACGCACAAGTTCACACAGGAGCTGCAGGGAGGTGCGCGCCAGTGAGATGCTAATAAACAATCACCAGAACAAATGCTCGACAGCGCTCGGAGTGAGGGGGCCACAGGACAGGAGAAAAGCCTCCGTGGGCAGTGGGAATTTACGGATGGGATTAGCGGTGGCAGCTGCTCCAGAGCCCAGGAAAACCAAGCACTGGGAGCAAGGCAGATGCAGAGGGCCACTGAGATGGGCCCCGGGGTGTGGGCTGGGGACACAGCTCTGGGAAAAACCACATGCCTGGAAATGAGTTTCTGTATCGAAGAATATAGCGACGGCATCAGTGCCCCAGGTGTGTCCCTTCCACACTCCTCCACCAAGGTCTGCTCAACACAGGCAAGTGGGAGTCTCTCCTGACGGCTTCTTTGACCACAGACGTGTGCTGCTCCGTGTGCAGCCAGGGGTCTCAAAAGTGCCTCTCAGCTGACAATTGCCCCTTGTGGGACAACTCTGAGACATGCCTCTGCCACCATCCAGGGGTCCCAGTGGAGCCAGCACCTAATTGCCCAAAGCAGTGACCTGCTCTTGAAAGGGCCACTACTGGCCTCCTGGCCCCTCCTGACCCTCCCTCCCCTGATTAGTGCTTTTGGGGGCCACTTGCATTCAGATCCTTACCTTGGTATCTGAGCTAGGGATTTGACTTAAGGCAAGGATGTTGCTGGGGACAGACAGGATTGAAAGAGGACTGGAAGCTGGGTGCAGTGGCTCATACCTATAATTCCAGCACCTTGGGAGGCCCATCTCAGTGGCCTGAGGCTAGGAATTCAAGACCAGCCGGGGCAACATAGCAAGATCCCATCTCTTAAAAAAAAAAAAAGAAAAAGAAAAACTAGCTGGATGTGACGGTGCATGACTATAGTCCCAGGTACTCAAAAGGCTGAGGCTGAAGGATTGCTTAAGCTCAGGAGTTCAAGGTTGTGGTGAGCTGTGACTATGCCACTGCACTGTAGCTGGGTGACAGAGCATAACCCTATCTCAAAAAAGAAAAAGTGAACTGGGGTCAGTGACATGGCTAAGGAGGGGACGCTCTTCGGGGACCTAAGCTGAAGAGTTCCTCAGGTTTTCTCTGGCAGCCTTTGGACTACATGCCTGGTGACATTTGTTACTGTCATTTCCCAAATTCATATAACCTCCCAAATCATGGCATTTATCATATTTTTCTAAAGCCCAGGACCCCCCACATGCAAGACTAAAATTGGAAAGATGAGTTAAATGCAACCTTATCTCCAGCCCCAAGGAGGTGCCAATGGTCTCTGTCCTCCTCTTCTTGACTGCAGACCAAGAACCCAACCGCCCTTACCTGGGTTTGCGGCTCTCCTAGCCCTGTAAATTCTGGTCCTCTTGTCTGGAGCCCCTGCTCTTCCCCCAGTGGGAATTCCAATGAGCTACTAGTCCTTCTGTGTTAACCAGCCTCACCCGTGCTAGGAAGCCCTTCCCGCCCTCATGGTCCTGACAACAACCGGTACTTGCTTGTTACAGTAGAGATTGTCACACAGGGAACAGGCTCCCACATTAGATCAGTCTCTTAACCTGAAAGCCTGAAATTTGGAGATTCTGGTGGTTCTTGACCTAGAGTCATATTTGTGCGTGGTGTTTTTCAGATGGTCTTCTGGCCCCAGGAAATGTCAGAGCCATCACACTGGACCGTGCACTCGTCAAATACCAGACGGTGCCTTGCTTATTTGTGGATCTCTGGAGTCCAGCCCAGGTCTGAGACAATCACAGGTGAATGGCTGGCAATATTAGTGCCTAACACAGGTCAGGTGTTTAATCGGAACTGAGCTTGGGACCAAGCACCCTACACCCCCTTCAAGGCCCCAAGCTCGGTTCTGAATGAACACCCAAACTGTGTTAGCCACTAATATTGCCAACCATTCACCTGTGAACACCATGAACACCTTAAGAGGTGGCTGAACTGTCCATTGCAGGGACCTAGAGAAAGAGTCGGGGGAGGATCACTGGTCCCCAGCCACATGGACAGAAGGCCTGGTGCTGGGATCGGAAAGTCAGGCACGTCAGGCTCTGGAGCAGGTAAGCTTTATTGAAAGCCTCAAGAACACAGTAATGAAGGCACAAGCATTGCTCAACTCACAGCCACATCGCCCTCCAGCTCTAACGCAGCACTGCAACGTAACTCGAATAAAGCTTTAGCCTTTGGTAAGATCCTGGACAACGATGTCCATGTTGTTTTTCTTTACAAACAGCACTGAAACTCCTATAATCCATCTGGAAACAGACCTCTCTACTCTAATACCTATGCACACATCTTAATCCCACAAGGCCATAGGGATCTGTTTTTAGATTGTGTTTGTTTTTGTTTTTTTGTTAAGTCAAATACATATAGATCATGAATACATTTATGCATATGTGGGGTACAATGTGCTGATTTTTTTTAATGCAATCTGACGTGGTTAGATCAAACCGATCAACATAGCTTTCACCTCATTTACTTGATTATTGTACCAAAACATCTATGTTCTACACTTGACAGATTTGACTTGTACCCTTGTCAAATGCTCCATAGGTGTGGTCCTGCCTTTTACCCTCCCTCTGTCAAACCTCTCTTCCCTCCCCACTCCATTTCACTCCTTCATCCTGGGCTGTAGTGTGTTCTACCTTTCATAAGAAAGTGGGAGTAAATATAAGTAGGTTTCATGGTTGTTTTGTTTTTTAGAAATAAGGAAACCGAGTCCTGGAAGTGCCTGTGGCTGCCCAAAGTCATGTAAAGCTGGACGTGGGACACCTGTTCTCAGTGAAGTGTCCTTCTTCCTGTTTCTCCCAGTGGCAGTGTCCTCACCGAGATGATACTGAGGTGCTTCCCACCCAACAAGGTTCCCCGGTAACCAAATTCAATGTCTGTCCTCAAATGACTTCCGGAGAACAACCTGGCCCTCACACAGCCATTTTGGGAGCTTCTAGGTCAACACTTTCCTAGAGGCTGTTGTCTTCCTTCTCTCCTCTCGGGATCTGGCTGAGGGGACGGGACAGACTGACGGCCGTCTGTCAAGGCAGCGCTGTGCAGCCTGGGCCTGAACGCACAAGAGATCTGTAGGCTCAGAATGCGACCTCTGTATGTGGCTGGCCCATTCCAAAGGGTTTCCTTTTCCGCGGCTGCTCTGACGGGAACCCCTGGTCCCTAATGAAGCAGGACTTTCATGGAGGGACTCACTGAGGCCCCTTTGGGGACACATGTGTCTCTTCTCAGCCACTCATCACACAGGGACCGCAGTGGTCGGTACACTCAGTAAACACTTGTTGTGGTATCACACAGAGACACAGAGAGAGTGGAGCAGAGAAAACTCACTAACTAGAAGCTCCTTCTGGGGCGGCGCCTATGGCTCAAAGGAGTAGGGCGCCAGCCCCATATGCCGGAGGTGGCGGGTTCAAACCCAGCCCCGGCCCAAAACTGCAAAATAAATAAATGAATAAAACTTAAAAACAACAACAACAAAGAAAGAAGGTCCTTCCACCCAGCCTCCTTTCCTCCGTCATTCTGTTCCCTTGTGTTCAGGTCAGGAAGGTGGAAGGACCTGGGTGCAGGGGTGTCCCCCTCCTCTGCTCTCCCCACGGAGGCTACTATTAAGTAGCCGCCATGAGTCACAAGTGTCCTGTGCACTTTTTCACTATATTCTCAATGCGCTGCCCTTAAATGATGGATGGACAATGCTTCCCGTTTCCCGGCCTGTTGCCATCTGACAGAACTCTCTGGGGTGATAAAAATGTGCTGAATCTGTGCGGTCCAATACGATTGCCACCAGCCATGTGCAGCTACTGAGCCCTTGACATGTGCCCAGTGCGATCGAGGAACTGGATTTTTAATCTTATTTCATTTTAATTAATTTACATTTAAGCAGCCACATATGGCAGTGGCTTCCAGATGGAATAGCACTGTTAGGAGAGGGGATAACAAAAAAAAAAAAAAAAAAAACACACCAGAGTTTGAGGACATTTGGCAACTTGCCCAAGGTCACAAACTTGAACCTGGTGCAGGTGAGAGCTGTCTGCACACCTGGCCGCTTCCCTCCTGCAAAGCCAATGGCCGGGCTGGCTGAGGACGGATGTGGAGAAGCAAACGGATCCCAAACTCAAGACAGTCTGCGGAGGAATATTCCCAGGGCTGGGGAATTGGTTCAGAGAAGGAGGAAATGAATATTCACAGCAGATAATGTTGTGGAGATGCTTCGTAAACTGTGAAGTGCTGTCTGAAGGTGGGGGTGGTGAATGATACCCCCTCGGCAAAAGGGGGGCTGATGATCGCAAAGTTTCACTGTCCCTCTCCATATCTCACTGCCCTGTTAATCATTAATTAAAACTTAAGGGATTTGAGAATACAGGCCTCTGAAATTTGGACTAAACCCTCCATGTTATTAGAAAAAGGAAAAAAAAAAAGAATCTCGGGTAATTAGTATTCTTTCCCTAAATGCTTTTCGGGTCTCATTACAAGCAAAGTGCTGGGCTAATATACCTTGTGTTGTGAATGTCTCACAATTCCTGCTAATTGAATTAAACCCAATTCTCTGCAAATAAACTCTTGGTGTTCTTAATGGCAAATAAGGAACAGAGCTGTTTCTTTTTTGAAACGGGTCATTACAAGGCCCTAATTACCAGGATCCCAATGTGTAATGGAAACCGCCTTTGTGCCAGCTCCTATCAATGACGGCTCTGTTAAGATCAAAGTTGCAATGTGCCCTTGGAGTCTTCTCCCTTTTTTTATTCCACTTCAAAACGTTTAATAATGACTAATCCAATTTCTAAGATGGCAGAGAAAGGACAAGAGAACAGAAGTTCATGTTTTTCCTTTTTTTTTTTTTTAATTCAGGACAAATATTCAGAAAGTGACATGCTGCTTATATATTTATATACATTAATATATATAAATATAAATATTTATTTATTTATATAAATACATATATTTATATATATATATATATATATATATTTTTTTTTTTTTTTCCCCTCAAACACAGCACATTCTGAAATTGCCAGTTAATGAAGAAATCTTTGGCACTGAAGGTGCACACGTGCCCAAGGTGAACACAGGAGCTTCATGGTGTTTTCAGGTGTCAGAAAGGAAGATGGAAGGTGTGGTTCTCCTAGGACCCAACGCCTTTATCAATAATGCAATGCCAATTACTCTGGAGACCATTCTTTACTCTCGTGGGATGGGACACTTCATTCTAGGGCTTTTTAGAACAGCAATTATAATCAGCCACACCAATGAGATTTTAAAATGCACAGTGCATCATTTCTTGATGGTAATTTTGCTGATATGTGGGCTGACTTTCTAAATTTGAGACTTCTAAGTCAGGTGGATGGGGAAAAGATGCACAAGCATGATAACTGCTCTTTTAGGACACTAAAGGCGTCAGGGTAGGTGACAGCTGAGGACCCTGGCACTCTAGAATGCTCAGCCTTAGTTTCAGGAAGAGCTGCAGACTTCCAGGAAGGCTTGGAACAAACCAACTTAGACCCACGGGCACCCCAGAAATTGGGTTCTCATATTGCTTCTTCCAAAGCTTTTTACTCACTTCGATCAATGGCTCAATGACCAAACATCTTGATCTTTAGGATGTGACATTTTTCTTCCCTGAGAAAACCCTTTGGTCCCTTCTTGGATGGCAAAACTCTGAAATTCAGCCACGGGAGCCCAGCTCAGACGCCCTGGTGAGAGCAGCTTGCTTCTGTTTGCCCCCATTGCATTTTGTTTGTGCGTGGTGGCAAATTGGCAGAGTGGGAATTGTTTGGATTTTACAGAAAGCGGGACCTGGGCTTGAATGACAGTCCCGGAGCTTGCTGGCTGTGCAGCTTGGGGCAAGTTATTAATATTTCATCTCTCAGAAGCTCTTCTGCAAAATGGGGATGATAATGTCCACCTTGCTTCAAGGAATGGCTTGAGCGTAATCTGTTACTAATCACAACATAGATGAAGCTGGTACTCAGTAGATGTTCAATAAATGGAGTCCAACCTTATTCTTACTGTAGGACTAACTCACTGTGTCATGATTACTTGCTTAGAGGTCCATTTCCTCATCGGGAAATCCATTACCTGAAGGAAAAGCATAAACATATCTTCTCTTTTTGAATATCCCCAGCACCTAGTGCAGAGCTGGGCATGCACTTGGTTTGAAAACTATTTGCTTAATAAACAAATGAAGAAATGAATGACTAAATGAATGACCACCTGCACATGTGTGTAAGGACCGAAATTAACCAGTGCCTGGCATGGGCGTGCAGTAGGTGCTTAATAAATGTTTGCTTATGGATGAAGGAAGGAATAAATGAACAACCCAAACCACAGCTAAATATTCAGGGATTTAAATAGAAATCAAATCCAAGGGCTTTGTTATTTCCCACAGAGAGAATAAAATTCCCCCAAACCCTCTTGCTAGAAGCAGCTTGCATCAGCTCATAGCAGAACAACAATGTTAAATTATTGCTTAACTACTTCTCATATGATGATCCCTGCATCTCACCAGGAAAATCATCGCCATTCTCTCGGTGCCGAGAACAGCTGCGGTTAACATGTTTGGGGCGCCTTTCAAACACGATTCTCTCTAACAAGTCTCAACTTGATTTCAGTGGCTGCATTTCCTTGTCACTCTGGAGAGCGCTCTTCAGGAAACTGACACACAAAACCCATGATTCAGGGAAGGGCTTCACCATCCACCTGCAGGCAGGAGGGGCCCGAATGGTATCAGCACAGGGAGGGTAGGGGTGCGTGGGGTGGGCGTGCCTCTGGGTGAGGTTGGCAGCCCCTATCTGCCCAGAGGGAAGGCCTGGTGACTCTTGGCTTTTAGCAGAGATAGCCTGGGGAATGCAGATGTGTACTATAAAGCAGACACATCGATTTCTGATTTTTCTGGTCTGTGGGTAGAAAGCGGGTCCTCAATACTAAAATGACAACAGGGCTGCACTGGACCTGTTCAGCTGATGGCCCTGGAATGAGATCGCTGGGGCTCTGCAGGCCACGGGGATAGCATTGCCATGTAAGATACAGGATGCTCACTTACTTACCTTTGAGTCTCACATAAACTATATATATGAGCACATATGAACACACATGAATACACTTATATGCCTTGTATATGTGTGTGTGTGTGTGAGTGGGTGTGTGTGTGTGTGATAGTGTGTAGGTGTATCCCAAGACTGAAAGGGATATATTTATGCTAAATAAATATCTATTATCTGAATGTCTGGTTGTAGGTGTTCATCATACATTCAAGGGTAAGCGTGCACCCTGCAATTTTACTTGGCACATCTGGCAACCTTTTGTGGGAGAGACAAAGAAAAAAAAGAATTGTTCCTTCACGTCCTCCTGCACTTCAGAAGATGCCATGAAGAGAGGAAGAGGTGGGTGGCTGGATGATTTGGAGAGTGAGGTTGCCTGAGCAGCAGGGCAGGCTCGTGGGTACAAGGGTGCTCCCCGGATCCACCTCGGTGGGTTCAAATCCTGGCTCTTCTGCTTCCCTGCTATTGAATCTGAGCAAGTTCCTTCTCCTCTTCCTGCCTCTATTTCTCCATCCATCAGATCGGATGGGTGGTGATCACAGACCTACTTTATGTGTTGTTTGAGACAATTCGGGGGAATCATCTGTGTAAAATGTTTGCTGGGATGCCTGGAAATCGCTCAACTGATGTTATGCTGTGCAGTGGTTATTAAGGGGACCCTTACAGCTCAACTAGGAGGAGTTTGCCTGAAGCAGAAGCCAATTGCCCCTGATTCTCTAACCCAGGGGCCAGCAAACTCCAGCTGCTGCCTATTTTTATGGACAGACCTGGCCATTCACCTATTTATCATCCATGGCAGCTGTCTTGGTAAGGGGGCAGAGGTGAAAGGTTGTCACAGAGATTTTTGGGCTTGAAAAACCTCAAATGTTTGCTATTTGGTCCAAGACAAAGTTTTCTGACCCCTGCTCTAACCAACAGTTTTCCCATCCCATTGATGCTGTTGAAAATTACTCAAAACGCGACAGCTTCAAACAACACAAATTTATTCCCATACATTTCTGAAGGGCACAAGTCTAAGATCAGTTTCGCGTGGCAGGAAAGAGTGACGGAGTTGGCAGGGCTGTGCTCATCCCGAGGCTCCCAAGGAGCTCCCTTCCTTTCACCTGTCTGGCTCCTAGAGGCCACCGCATTCCTTGGGCTGTGGCCCCTTCCTCCCGCCGTCAAAGCACATCACTCTCACCTCTGCTTCCATCATCCCATCACTCTCTCTAATGCTCCTTGCCTTCCTCTTGTTAGGACCACTGTGATACCATTAGGCCACCAGGGAAATCGAGGATAAGCTCCCCTATCTCAAGATCACATCTGCAAAGTCCCTTTTGACAAGAAAGGTGACACAGGTTTGGGGGATGTGGACACATTTGATGTCGTTATTTAGACTCTTTACACCCACCACGGTTCTCAGAGAAGGTGGAGACCGTGCCTTACCCCCATCATGGCCCTGTTAATGAACCCTGATTAACCTGCAGAGCGTGACAGGGCGGGTCCCTTTCAGGCCTTTATGTCTAGCTCACGCCTCACAGTTATGAACTGAATGTCTGTGTCCCCCCCAGAATTCACATGTTGAAATCCTAACCCCAAGGCAATGATATTAGGGGGTGGGGGCCTCTAGGTCATGAAGGTGCAGCCCCAGGATGGGATTAGACCCTTATAAAAGGGAACCCAGAGAGCGTCCTCACCCCTACCACCAAGGACGCAAAGAGAAGTTGCTGTCTATGAACCAAGAAGAGGACGCTCGCCAGACCCTGAAGATGCCAGCCCCTCGCTCTTGGACTTCACAGCCTCCAGAACCGTGAGAAACATATACTTGTTGTTTAGGCCATGCAGTCTGGGGTGTTTGGGTTATAGCAACCTGAATAGAGAAGACAGTCCCCTTCTAAAGTAGTATCCTCTTTAACATCCTTGAAAAGTAGCAACCAAGTTTCAGAAACACCCCCAAAGGAAGAGGCTCAGTGCCCTGACAACAACCTAAGAGCTTAGAAGAGATCAGGAATTTGGAATCAAGGGGGCGGGGGGCTTTTCTACAGGAAGGTCTTGGACAGCCCAAGCTCTCCCATGGAGCAGGCCCTGCCCTTCAGCATCTCTGAGAGGGGCCTGGGTGCTGTCAGAGGGCTCCTTCCTCTCCTTCCCTCACACACCCCTCCAAGTAGCGCTGACCCACGGCCCCACTTCTGACCCCCTCTGACATCTTTCTGTACATGCAAAGCCCATATTCTCATCCCAGGTGCTCCTTCCTCCATCCCCATCTTTCCTTCTAGAGCTCTGTGTTTGTGCAAACACCATGACGATCCTGGGAGAGCCATGTCCCTGGTGCTCCCAGGGCACGGGGTGGGAAGGGGTGCAGAGCCAGACTCCCCTGGAGACTCAGCATAGGAAGATCTCCCACCCCACGAGGCACAGCATCCTCTGAGGCCCCCAGCCTCGTCCCAGGCGCCGTCAGATGCCGGAGAGAGGGGGCGGCTGCTCTGGGAGTGACTTTGTTCTTCCAGACTCTTCGGAAGAACTGTCTGATTCACTGCTGTGCAGATGTTCTGCCTCTGGTTCAAGTGAGGACAGGGCCGCAGGGACGCTGGGGGAAGCGAGATTAAGCTAGAACTGAGATGCCAGAAAACTGTCCTATATTTGTCACCAGGTTCATGACACAGTGTCCAGGACTATTTCTAAAACACAGTGGGGACCTAATGACTCTTAGCTGACTGTGGCTGTGGAGAATTGAGGAGGGGAGTGTTGCTGAGGTAGATAGTAAAAGGGATTTAAGCAACAGACTAAGAGTGCCTTGGTCACTAGTCCCAGGTCTAGCATAGTCTCTGGCACACAGGGAATGTCTACCTTAGTTTCTCTGTCTTCATTGCTCCTAGGGGTTACCAATGAGACTAAACTAGTCAAGCTGCAAGAGGATGACTTCCAGGGCGGACATTTTCTCAGAAAGCAATTCCTCTTCAGATAAAAGGAGTCTCAAGAAGAAAAAGTTTCCTCTTAGCCACTCCTGCCTTGAAACACAGTGGAGGGGTTGTGATGCCTGGGGCTGTGGCAGTCATTTTGCGATCATGAGACCACAACTATGTGGCTGAAAGTGATTGTCTTGAGGGAGGTAAAGCAAAATTACAGAGCAGAGCTTGGATTCTTGATGCTGTTAAACTAGCCCTGAAATCATCACACTCCAGCCTTCTTCTTGAGTGAGATACTTAGTACTTGATTAATAAGTCTTTGTTGGCCAGATGTGTTGTTTGTTCTTTACAGCAGTTCAGATTAAAGCATCACATAATAAAGGTTTCCTGAGTTGTACTAAAAGGACTTATGGAAAGTCCTCGCTTAGTTGATTAGGACCATGTAATGTCAAAAGGATGCTTAATGGCTAGGGAGAAAGCTGAAGGGGCTAGGGCCATAAATTGAGAAAATGGCTCTTGGCAGAAAGTAGGTCCCAAACGAAACTGTCAACTTCTCTCCCATAGAGAAGGAGACACGTTAGATTTCTGGTTCAGATTTTCTGTGATACTTCGGTAAGACTTGATTTTTCCCTTGCAAGTATTGAGCAGAGAGTGGAAAAATTTACCGAGGCCCGAGCTAATCAAAACACGGTGATGCTAATTCAAAGAACTCCAAGCTCTAATGCATGGTTTCTCAATCTCAGCACTGTTGAAATTTGGGGCTGGATAATCGCTTGCTGTAGGACCTCCCCTGTGCATCGTACGATGTTTATTAATATCCCAGGCCTCTACCCAATGGACGTCAGGAACACCATCCACCAAGCTGCAATATCAAAAATGTTTTCAAATGTTCCCCGGGGGTCAAACTTCTCTGCAGATGGGAAACAGACTTCTCAAAGTAATCCTGAGCAAAGAAAGTAACTCTTTGGGGTTTCCCTTTCCTCATCTGTAAAATGGGAAAATAAGAGCACCACTTCATGGATTGGCCTGAGAGTCACTGAAGTACTCTGCAAAAAGTGCTAAATCAGTGCTGACAGTGATTATGGTTTACTACATTACTATTTTTGTTTTGTTTTGTTTTGTTTTCCTGGAGGCAGATTTTGTTGTGCCCGATTTGTGACTTGGCTCTCACCAACAGTAGAGCTGAAAGAAATGTAGATATTCGTCGATCCAAGCTCCCATTTTTCAGAAGGAGAGAGAGAAAGTGACGAGGACAACATATAGTAAGTAAACACCAGCGCTGGAACCCGAGCTGCAGGTGTCTCGAATGCTACACCTGCGTGGCCTCCCTCTGAGGCAGCAGCCTCAGCCAGTCTTCCCAATCGCCTGACCCGGCCCAAAGGAGCCCCCACTCAGCCAACTCCAAAGCATTTATTGGAAACAGACTTTTGTGCCAGGCAACGTGATCACTCCCAAGGATACAGTGATCAATAAGATAAGCAGAGCCCATTCTGCCCTCAGGGAAGCCTGCTGGGGACAGCCAAAGTCACATCATACCCGTAATTATTGATGAGGCACACGTGAAACCCCAGATGAGCACCAGGAGCCTCCCAAGGCAAAGGAGGAGGCTGGCACAAGCCGGTCCACTGTCCTGGGCAGCGGTTTGTCCGCCTGCCCCAAGCCCCGACACAGGGAGGGGTGGTTACTGGCGGGGCTGGAGCTTATGCAATCTCTGAGAGCACGCGTCTCTGAGTCAGGTTTGAACTGGGACAAAAGGTAAGCAGACGGCCAATCCCTTAGGATTCTGCCAGCTGGAAAAACCCTCATCTTAATTTATATTATTCTAGGACCCTTGGGTGCACCTTGAGGGTATTTCAGGCAGAGAGAGAAGTTTGTGTGCTGTGAGAAAACCAAGAGGATTCTAGGAAGACAGGGACCGAGGAAGCGTGAGCACAGGCCCCGGGCGGGGGAGGTGGGAGATGGTTGCAAAGGTGACAGGAGTCCAGGGGGGTTGGAGCGGGGCAGGGGAGGGGTTGCTGATATAGGCCAGAACTGTGGACAGGGTCCTTAGAAGGAGGGGCCTCCGAATCACGCCAGGGAACATGTACTCTTCGGCAGGTGACCAGGGACAACTGGTGGGCTTCAGGGAAGAGTTCCCACAGGGAGCACCTCCCTGGCTTCCACATGGGCATGGCCTGGAGGCAGTGAGGCTGGAGACCAGGAGACCAATCAGGAAGCCGGAGCTGGGAGAGAAAGAGGCCACCTGGTCTGGTGCAGAGCCCTGGTCTCGGCAGGTGCTTCTGCTCACCAGAGGACATTTGTCACTGTGGGGATATTTGTGGTTGTCATAGCTTGGCAGGGAGCCGCTCTGGGCATCTGGAGGGTGGAGGCAGCTAAATGCCCTGGGGTGTACAGACAGCCACCAAACCCCAAGGGGCAGGGAGTGAGGAGTTCTGGGTGGGAGGTGTGAGACACGGTGTCGATCTCAGATGTGTCTGGACATGATGATGAGCTGGATGCGAGGGCAGAGAGGAAGGAAGTGCAGGGACAGCTCCATCCGCTGAGACGGGGAGCCCAGAGCGGGGTGGGGGAGGTGGGCTGAGGATAAGCACTCCCTCCGAGATCTGCTGAGGGTTGATTCAGGGGGACACGGCCTCAGAGCTCCTCGGGCCTGGGCAGAGGGTCCGCAGCTTCCCCGTGCCCCAGGCTGAGCTGCTCTAGGCCTCCCAGTCCATCTGGGCCTCTGGCTCCCCTGGGCCCAGCCTTGCCCCCAGCTGCAGAGCGCACAGCCCCCTTGGTGGCACCGCGGCAGACGGCGCTACCTCCCCCTCCTCAGCTCCAGTCCCCGCACAGCCTCACGACTAATTAAACATCTGGTGCAAGCTACAATTTGCTAAATTGCCTCACACTCTAACTTCTGGCAGGGACTAATCTGAGTTCTCAACTTGAGGCCCAGAGCCTCCTCCAGGCAGCCGCAGCCCCCCGGGGGTTCCTTTTCCTTCCCCAGACTTCACTGTGTCCCCCCCAACCCACAGGGGGCACAGAGATAGGCTGGGCCAGGTGGCTCTCTCCTGGGACCGCACTGCGGGTGTGTCAGGAGCCTATGGGCATGGTTCCCCAAGGAGCTCATAATCAATTGTCCCCCAGAAAAAGACTAGAGAAGAAGATGAATAAGTAATCAGATATAACGGCATACCAAATTGAGTTTAATCAAGAACTAAAGCGGATGAGACAGGAAACACGTTTTATGGGGGTGGTGGAAGAGTGACTCTTTTCCTTTTAAAACCTTCAGAAAGGAGGGTCCAGGCAGAGCCGCTTGGCTCAGAACCCTGCAGAAACCCCGGGTTTGGGGGCAGCACTTGCTGGGAATGCCGATCCCTGAGCCCTGCTGCTGAAGGTCCTGATTTTGCAGGTCCAAGAGGGGCTCAGGAAGCCCCGACCCTTTTAAATCAATAGACCAGGTTGTGGTCTGTCAACCGGAGGACGGATGTACTCAAACCCCTGTTTCTCCTGTGAGCCCCCCAATCTCTCTTCCTGAGAATGAATCAAGATGAGCAATGCTGTTTCCTACAAAGCTGATGGCTGCGTCTCCAGGCCCCGTGAGGCTGTGTGCTGTCCTAGCAGGCCCTGCTCGTCCCCTTCCCACGTGGTGGGATGCATGGCCCACTGTGGGTGGTGCCTGCCCCCTTCACTGCTGTTCTGTTGTCACACGCTCATTTCTCTGTGCCCCTCAGCTGTCCTCACTTCCAGGAGGCCCCTGTCAGCTCCCCGAGGCTGGGCTCAGCGACACCTGTGACCTTACAGCTCCATTATACTCTTGTGTCATCACACTCCTTCATGTAGATGTGCCAGATAGAACCATCCCACCTCTTCTCTCGAGAAGCAGGATCCACAGGAGGCCCCGCTTAGCAAACATACCTCAAAGCTACAGTCACTTGGTGACGCGCCCAGGCCTGAGCACCGAGGATACACAGCTGGGGTGACACTGTTCCCGTCCCCATTCCAATATGCACTAATTCTTTTCTTGCCTCCAAATAATACATAATACATGAGAGACTTCAATCTTCCAAAAATTATATGAATTTGGACAGGTCCTGGACTGAACATAAAAAGGCTAACTAAGCTGAGAAATGAGAAAAACAAAATCTCTCTTTCGCCAACATCAGACATTTCAAGGATCAACACACATGTCCCTTCTTGATTTACGGATCACAAGTCATCCTTATCTTTCAATTAAAGGAGACCTTCAAAGAGTATCTTAATTGGTAATGCTGTATCAACTCAGTCACCTTTATAATTGCAAGGGACAGAAGTGGACTGCGTCCTTGTCCTTCACTTTAAACCTTCTACAGAATTCATAGTACAGATATCATCCCTGGATTACTAAATCATGACGAGATGTCACCTTCTTTTACAGTGAGACTTGCTGATGAAGAAGACTCTAGAATGGAGTTCTGATGCAGAGTCTTGGACTCTCCCCTTTCAGAGGTCTGTGGACACCTTGAAATTGTATGGAAAGTTGGGCTTATGTATTTTGGGGTAGTTTCTGGCTTTCACTAGATTCTCATAAATATCTATGTGGCCCAGAAAAGGAGCGAACCACCATTGGAGAATATCTTTCTCAGAGATTTTGACAGCAAGATGATGCTTGAGGAGCCTTTAATGTTATCCTTTGCTGCAAGTCTTCACGTAACTCTCCAGAGGTGCATACACCTTTTCCTCCCCTGGTCCTGGACAGCTGCAAGACAGGAAGCTCATCTCCCACAATATCTCTGCTTCTAAGACCCAGAACCCAATTTTTCTATCTTCTGCTAATAGAGAAGAAGAGCCAATAGTGAAGAAGCCACTGGATGTTGTATAGTTTCAGCTAAATGCCCCAAAGCTGTACACCTGCCTTCACTGGTTGAGAGACATCAAGAATTAGAATTACCTAACAATGCGGCTTCCACGTATCATATACTGTGTGCCAAGGTGTGAGCTCAGTGTTTCATACGTAATATACTGTGTAATCCTTGCAATAGCCCCAAGGCCTGGGGCTAATATTAATCATCACTTTGCATTGAGGAAGCTAAAGTGCAGAGATAGCCAGTGATCACCCTAAGGACGCACAGCTAGGAAGTGGCAGAAGAGCAGGGTTCCTGCCTACTACAGGCTTCCTTCTAGAGAGTCGCTCTTCTCTACTCCATTATCTAAAGAGGTCTGGGACCAGTGAGGCCAGGAACTAGGTTCACTGCCTTCAGTCTTGCTTCAGAAGGGTCTGGGGTAGGACCCGAGCTACCCCAAATCTGCTGGGCTCCAGCCTTCCCATTAGATCTTTCTAGTTCTATGTGGCTCAGGTGAGTTGGCTTCCCCAGGTGACCTGGCTCCCCGCCCACCTAGTTCTATTTCTTCACTGCCAGACCAGCTCTCTCCTGAGCCCTCATGTGGGCCCTGAATCACCAGTGCAGCTCCTCAGATCATAGCCTGTTGGTGGCCAGTGTCATCCTTCAGCCAAACAGACGTGCTTTTCCTTGAGGATTAAGCCTCTGCCACCTGTCCAATTTTTCCATGCATTGATACACATTTTTTGAGCACTATTTGCCAGGCCCCATTTTAGGCAGTGGACACTGGGCTGAACAAGATCCAAGCGTGGGGTCCCCTATCTACAGGAGCTTGTACAACCACCTACTCTGTAACATGTACTGATGGAGGTGTTTGAATCCCTGTGGGTGGGGGGGGACAGATGTTCAACTAGCCGACTAACGCATTAGCAAGATTAACTGACATAAGGGCTGCAAAAGAACAACAGAGTCAGGGGATATGACAGCCGGGCAGGTGGGATGGTAGGGGGATGAGACCAGAACATCTAGCAGAAGCCAACCTTTCTATGCACTCAGGGCAGGGAAGGCACTTTGCAGACTCTTGGTTGCTTCAAGACGATGGTTTGTGCTGTCAGAGCCTCAAGACAGGTCGGGAGCACAGCGTGCTGAGGGTGTAAACATTCTAAGGGAGGTGGGGAGTTGCAGAGTGGGCACTGGCATGATGTGACCTGGGACCAAAAGTCATTCTTGCTGCTGTGTTTCATCGTCCCAGGGGTCTCCCCTCGCCTCTCAAATCAGACCCACAGCTATTGACACCCATCCGAACAGAACTAGACGTCACCACTCTTGCCTGGATGTGGTCCGTGCCCCCTGGTGGTCACACCCACAGTCCTGGCACCCATAAAACCGTCTTTCCTGCATCAGCTAGGCTATGAGCACGCTCAAATTCAACGTCCTGTTAGGTTCCAGAATGCCTGTTAGACAACTGTGGTGCCTACACTGGGCAAACATAACGTCTACTGCCACTCTCACTGCAAAATGCACAGGAAAGCTGGACAGAGTGGACAGGGGCGACCTACTGACAGTAGCCTACTGCACAGTGCACAGTCTTTGACACTACCTGCAATCAGCCGAGGGACCTCACACCCCTGATGTCACCTTATCAAGGATAATTCTCAAGTGGACAGTGCTGCCCATGACAGGTGCTGGACAAGCCCAGCCTGAAGAAAAATGGTAGTTTGATGTTTTTGAAACTCTGCAAGAAAATGTCAGGGGCCTCTGAATATAGCCAATGAAGGAACCAGAAACAAGAGGAAAGAAAAGGCCTCAGGTGGTTGGTCCTGGGGGTGTTCTCCAAGGGCCCAGCTTCCTGTGCCAATAAGTCATCTCAGGAAAAAAAAAAATGCTTTGTTTCCTCTTTGAACAAATGAAAGTTTTCCAAAGGTTCCGGTTTCTCTTTGATTCTGTAGTTGCTGTTGATGGCATTCTAAGGCCTTTGGGGTAACAGGTGCATTTCTAATGAGTAGAAATAACAAATAAATTGGATCTAGGATTTACAGCATTAGCAATGTCTTTGTTCTCCTGCGTTGATGCCTGGCTTGAAGGCAGCAGATTTACACAGCCCCCGGAGTGCAGAGAGACCCAGGGCAGGGGGTGCTCCTGCAGGGAAAAAGAGGAGGAGTGTACGGAGGGAGGAAGGAGGGGAGGGAGACTGCCAGGACCCTCATACAGAACTGAATGCATCAGCTTTTTTTTTTTTTTTAATCTCCCAGAACACTTGAAACTATGGTTAAACTTCCATGACACACTTAAATTATGTTGATCAAAAAGGAGAAAAAAAAAAAAAAGAAGAAGAAGAATATACTTACAGTGCTTTGAAATTCCTTAGAAAATAATTGAATTAATGATCTTAACAATTCTGCAGCACACCTAAGATCCTCTCAGGGCACACCAGGGTGCCGCGGCATATCAATTGAAAAGCTCTGCTCTAGATGCTACCTCCGCTGTGTGTTACCCCACGCCCCCAACTCCACCTGGTCCATGTCACCATTACTTCTTCAGCAGCTTCCTTGCTTTGCCTTCTTTAAACCATTCTCCACATAGTCACTAAGATGATCTTTTCAAAATGCACAGCCCATCATATGACTCCCCTGTTTAAAACCCTTCCCTGGCTTCTGTGATGCTGGGATGACCTCTGGGTGTCTGCTGTGACCTCCAGCCTGTTTTCCTTTTCCTTTTTCCATTTTTTAAGACAGGCTCTTATCTCACCCTGTCACCTCAGCTACAGTGCCATGGCATCATCATAGCTCACGGCAATCTCAGATTCCTGAGCTCAGGTGATTTTCCTTGCCTCAGCCCCCCAGAAGCTGGCACTACAGGTGGGTGCCACCATGCCTGGCTAGTTTTCCTCTTCTTTGTAGAGACAGGGTCTCGCTATGTTGCTCAACTCTTGAGTTCAAGCAGCGATCCTCCTTCCTTGGCCTCTCAGAGTGCCTGGATTATAGACATAAGCCACTGCACCCAAACTCTCCCCACTGCCTTCTATATTTGGGTTAGGGTTAGGGTTAGGGTAGGGTTATGGCATTCTAAGGCTGCAGGCAGCAGCCCCCTCCCCGGCACACAAGCCTTCGTGTGTTTCTCTCTTCTTATGTATCAGCTGGACCTAGAGACTTGCCTCTAAGTAACAGAATATAGTAAGAGCGAGAAGCCTTGAAGGCACATCCTTCCCAGTTGAGCCTTCGGATGTCAGCGGACCCAGATGAGACACCCTGACTTCAGTTTGAAGGAGACCCTGAACAGAGGCCTCTGCTAAGCCATTCCTGGAGTCCTGCCCACAGAAACTGTGAGGTGGTAACTGTTTGAAGTCACTCAGTTTGGGGGTAGTTGTTGTATAGCAGCAGGCAGCTAATGCATCTAGCTATCCCATTCCCCTTTCACCTAGACTCAGACCATACTCATCCTCACCCCAGGATCCTTCATGTGCTCCAGGCTCAGCTAAAATGCTCTACTCACAGCCCTCACATGGCTGCAGCTTTTTAGTCTTTTATTTCTAGAGTATGATGTCACTTTCTCAGATCTGGTCAGACTATCTGAATAGAGACCCATTCACCATTCTATTTTTTTCTTATTTATTTCAGAACAATACGAGAGTAAAAATAATTAGGTTACAGTGTTTGTATGTGTTAGGTAGAGTCCAAGTTGTAATTGAGCTCTTCACCCAGGAGGTGTGCCCATGAGGTGAGAGCACACCAATCCCCCTCCCTCTTTTCCTCTCTCCCCTCACTCCTCTGTCCTGCCCCTTACTTGAATTGAATTGTGTAAGTGTGTATTTGTTTCATATTGGTATTGAGTACATTGGATATTTGTTTTTCCATTCTTTACAAAGGAGAATGCTCTTCAACTTCATCCAGTTTAATACAAAAGGTGTGAAGTCTTCATCTTTTTTATGGCTGAATAGTATTCCATGGTATACACATACCACAGGTTGTTCATCCGTGCATGGGATGATGGGTGTTTAGGTTGATACCCAATTTGATGATTACCATTATTCTTTAATATCCCTGTTCATTCCCTTCATAGCTTGTACCATAGTTAGTGATTATAAGTTGCTTATATATGAGTTAAATGACTCTCTCCCACACTTGGATGGATGAATAGATGGACAGATGGGTAGATGGATGGATAGAAAGTTAGATGAATGAATGAACAGATAGAGAGAAGAAAGAGCAATATACACACACTAATGTGCATTCAGAAGAAGATGGACATCGTAGCAAGAAAACTTGGATTAGGGAAGTTTAAACTTAAAGCAAGGGCTGCCAACTAAAGTTTAATTGGAAAACAGCCTCCTCATTTGTTCTCATGCTGTCTGTGGCTGCTTTTACACAACAGTAGAGGTAAGTAAGTGAAATGGAGACTAAAATACTTACTCAAATGGAGCCCCAAATAGTTACTATCTGGTCATGTTCAGAAAATTTTTGATGACTTTTGATCTAGAGGGAGAGAATTCTTCAGGTAGGTGAAGAGCTGCCTTCAAGTCTTGTGTAGAAGTGGAATGTGAGTTGTCCTGTGTAGTCTTACATGACCAGAAAACGGGATGTCTAGCATGTAAAAGAGAATTGGAAGTAGGGTCAGCAGGAGAAATAATATCCAAAGAGTCTGAGATGCCCCCACAAAGAAATAGGCTTTTCTGGGAGATAGTGAGCCATTTGTCAATGGAGGTATGCTAAGAAGAACCACACAACCACCTCCTGGAATGTTGCAAAGGTAATCCAGCATTACCTCTATGATTTAGAACTTTTTCAGTCGTTCCTGCCATGAACTTCTTTAGAAGTCAGCTGACACCATGGCTCAGAAAAATGTGTGCAAAAATGCATAAATAATAGACATGGAACTGTAAAATGAACTTATATTAAAATATAGACATAAAATAATTATAATAGAACAATATTTATGTGCTTTTTAATTAACATGATAAATAATATGCAGTGGCAAATCTAATAACTATCAGTAACTTCAAAGTAGACACGAGCATAAAGTAGAGATCAACAAACTATCTCCTGAAGGCCAAATCTGGCCCACTGTTTGCACTTGTAAATAAAGTTTTATTGAAACACAGCAATACCCACTTGTTGACTCATCATCTGCAGCTGCTTTCATGCTAAATGTTAGAGCTGAATCATTGAGACAGTGATTATATGGGCCACAACACCAGAAACGTCTCCTCCCAGCCCCTGATCCGAAATGTTTGCTAATATCAGGCATAAAGGACTTATGACATATGAACCATTGTAACGTGGTTTTAAGAAAAAGTATCCAATGTACTCATCCCTACTATAAAGCTAATTTATAGCTTTCATATGAAGGCTAAAACCCAACTGTAGCACAAGAATATGGGGAAAAGGGCAAGGGAGGGGAGGGGAGGGGGGAGGATAGGTGGAGGGAGGGTGATTGGTGGGATCACACCTACGATGCATCTTAGAAGGGTACAGGTGAAACTTACTAAATGCAGAATACAAATGTCTTCATATAGTGATTAAGAAAATGCCATAAAGGCTACATTAAACAGTTCGATGAAAATATTTCAGATTGTATACAAAGTCAGCACATTGTGCCCCATGATTGCACTAATGTACACGATTATGATTTAAAAAAAAAAAAAAGATCCAGCCAAAGTGTGGTCGAAGGTAGGCCTCCTCAGTGCCCCCTCAGTCGCCTCCCTGGCCGGGACACACACAGAGACCATCTCTCCCTCTGTTGCCTCCTCACAGAATCTGTTCCTGCCTCTGGTACAGCATGTTTTCCTGATGTTGTCTTGAATCCCTCAGAGACACGAACCATGGCAATATCTGAAATAATACATGGCTCTCCTTCCCTGGTGTCACAACTGCATTTTGCCTTTCTACCTTGCAGAGACGTGAGCTTCTGAAGGACAGGCGTATATCTTCATTCTCTAGGTCCCCAGGCCTCTGGGCAGGGCCTGGTCCCCCGAAGTGCTCACTACATCCTCCCTGAGTGATCCCCACTGTGTGAGGCACCTGAGGCTGCTGTGTGGCCCTGGCTGAGGCCCTGAGCCTCTCTGTGCTCATGTCTCCAGCCTTAAGCCCATGGTATAAGGTCTCAGTTTGCTTACAAGCATATAACTCTCACTTTCCTCCCTTTCCTCATATCCCAGGGCCTCTCGTAAAGACTCTTTTTATTTTGTGTTTATCCGGAGCCTTTTAAAAAGTTCTCCTCTTTGGGTTTCCCTAAGTCCTTCTGCAGTTGATTTACACCAACTCAGAGGAGAGCCGCTCGGATCACAGAGGCTCTGCTGGTGGGGCCCAGGAACCCCAGTTCTCTGGGCTCTTAAGTAGCCGTGATGGACCACGGGAGCCACAGACCACGAAGGTGTCCTCCAAAAACCCAGTCGAGGGGATCCTGAATGGTGTGTCTTCTCTCCACAGAAACATCAGCCAGGTCTGACGTTTGATGAGAACATCATTCTCCTAGCACGACTCGCTCTTCCCTGGTGGGCCTCCCTGCCGGGCCTGGCCTCCCAGCTGCCCCTGGGGCAGTCTTCTCACCGCCCCCAGCCTCCCAGCAAATGTGCTGCCCCTTCCTGAGGTGGCAGCCGTCCAGAAGCGCGGCTCTGTGAAACATCTGGCTGGTGGGTGACACCCCCGTGAGACCTGGCCTCCCCCGTCGCCTCGTCATACTGGCAGGCTTTCCCACACACCGCCTCCAACTCCCAGGCCCCAGGAAGCTGAGAACCAGCCACTTACAGTAACGTGACTTAGGATTTATGGTTATGATTACTGGTCCTTTTTTTTTTTTTTTCCTTTCTTTCTTTGCAAAACATCTGATTTAACCGGGAAAATGCTACCCAGAGTCATGGGCCGTAAAAATGCAATAGCAGGGGGAAAATGCTGCTAATGGCTCTTCTAGTAACACAGCCTCAGCAAGCAACTGTCCAGGTTGGAGTGGAGCTTCTGAGGAGCTGACCTGGGCCCAGTGTGGCAGCCCCAGGGGCCAGGCCTCCCAGCACGGGGCCCTTAAAGCCGAGGGGCAATTACCAGACTTCCATCACTTCCAGGCCCCTCCTATCCTCTCTGGTCAGCAACAGGAGGGAGGCAGGGACCCTGGACTCCGGGCAGCTGCTGCCTGGGCCTTCAGTCAGGGAGCGACAGCTCTGACACAGGTGCGTCCAACTCCTCGGAGCAGCCTAAGACGACAGGGACCTGCAGAGTAAGACCCAGGACTCCTGGGCTTGGGCACCTGCTGTGTGGCCCTGGGCAAGTCCCTTCCCCTCCAGGTGTCCTCTATATGATGAGGGATCTGGGCGAGATGGTCATCTTAGGGGCTTCTGGGCAGGCAGAACACACAGTGCTAAGCCAGCTTCCTCTCCTATACCGGAATATAAGCACAGAGAGGGCAGGGCTCTGTTTCCCGCTGCACCGCGCCCAGTGCCTCCGGCACTACCTGTCACCGGTAGCTTCTGCGGAGCTGTAAGCTGTTAAGCAGAGGTTTCCCAAGGACCTGAGAGCAGTGCTGAGACCCCAGCTTGTCCCCACCCACATGGCAAGCTCCTTTGCCCTCCTCCTGGCAGGAAGGGCACATTCTCAAGGCGGCTGCCCCATCCTCAGAGCAGCAGGCCTGGCCCGTCGGGCTCTTGGGCCCCAGGGGCTGCTGCCTTCCTCCTAAGCAGCTCAGTCCTCAGACTTCGGGGGCAGATTGCACCAGGCCCACATGTGGATGGGCTTCTCCAAGCTCTGGATGCTCCAGGAAGCAAAGAAGCAAACAGACAGTTTCTACAAACCAAATATTTTGCTTTTGATGGGTTGAAGGTCAAGATGGATAAACAGACTAGAGCAGCGGTTCCCAACCTGTGGGAACTGTATTAAAGTGCCGCGGCATTAGGAAGGCTGAGAACCGCTGGACTAGAGAGATCTTTGGCCCACAGAGGTTACAAGGTGAGGGGCTGACTCCTGGATTAGATGGTGATTTAGCATCCTGCTGCCACACCTAAACCTGCCAGCAGGAGCTGGGGTGACTGGGAGAGGCAGCAGAAGAGGGCAGAAAGGATCCAACAGTGTACCCCTCTCCCCAACCGCTCCCGACACCCTGAGCTTCCAGTAGTCAAGGGTCAGAGGCAGCTCTGGCGCCCTCCAGGTCCAGCCTCTCTCTTGAGCTCCAGGCCTGCTGATTCCACCTGCCTCTCCTGTACCTCCCGAAATGTATCAGAGACCACAAGCAACACCTCCACCCAACCCAGACTCTGCAGGCTCAAGGTGGAGCTTTCGGGGGAGTCACCATAGGCCTTTGCCTCACGCTAATTCCCTCCCCTGAGAATTCTGTCCCCTCCTGCCTATCACATGGCCTCCACCCCTTCCCTAGCCTCCATGGTCTCTCTGCTGGAGAGCTCACCATCCAGGTCCCTTCTGAGATCCCTGTCCCCAGGGAGGCCCTCTCAGCAGTGCCGGGCTAAGTGCAGACTCTCCATGGACAGCCTGTTCTGAGGGGCAAGAGGATGTGGGTGGGAGGCGGGCCTGTTCTTTACAGCTGTGGTGGCTGCAGTGATAACCAGAGGAATCAGAGGAAGAGGGGGAGGGACCCCAGAGGCCCACCCCAATAGCCACAGGGGATGTGCCCACCCAACACAAGCTGCTGAGTGGCATAGGCTGAGCCACTTCCCGCCAGGGCCCCCAGCTCCTATGCACGTATTTGTTCACAGCACATGGGGAGGGCTGCGTGCTGAGAACTTATCAAACATTTGCAGGGACCGGGCATTGTAAGGACAAGGAGGCCAAGGGAGGGGGCAAAACTCCAACCCCAGATAGCAGGCGGTGGAGCAGCCTCCAGAAGTAGGTTTCTCCAAGTCTGCTTCACTTGGTCGTGTCTGAAGCAGCTCTTTAACCTGTGCCTCAGTTTCTTCAACTATGACAACAGGGATGATGACGATCATTTCAACATCGCAAGGCAGTTATGGGCATGAGAGATGGTATTTGCGTAGGTCAAGGTCAAGAGTATGGAAGTGAGTTGGTCAGTGAGGGGACTGGGGCCTTAATCCCAGTCTGTGTGTCTGACCTGACTCTAGGCCTCCTCCCACCACCAGCGCTATCATCGCTGTCCCCATCCTGTGTGTGAACACTGCAGGAAGAAAAGAAGAATGTCTGAGGAATTGAGGTCACTGCCTCCCAGGCTCCTATGGTGTAGGAGAGTCACAGCTCAGAGGGAAAAAATCCAGAAATGGCAGCAACCCTAACATCAGCATGAAGGACCTTCTCGAGGGACTGGGTGAGGTTCACACCATGAGCTGCTTGGGACTCTGCAGCCCACAGGCTCAGCGAGGTTTGAGACAATCTGTACCTTCCTCTGCCCTTGGACAGGGAGCTCTAGAGGACATCTGGGGCCTGGGAGTCGGTGTGCAACTTTTATAAGCCACAGAATGAGAGAGGGTGCTGCCTCATCAGGAAGGTGCATTCCAAGAAACATTCTGCTCTTTGTAGTAATCATTTTTTTCATGACTATCTAAAATTCTCCTGGTGCCTACACCATAATTTAATGTGCTGCAACAAGGAAAATGCTTATGCTAGAACAGGAAGGGAGCGGAGCAGATGGCGAAATGGTCCATTCCTTCCTATTTACTAGTCTCCTGCCCAGGGAAGGGAACCGGCCAAAGAAGAGGCTGTTTTATGGGGCAGTCCTTTCCCACAATGTTCTTTAATAGCGTTGCTGCGCTGTGGTTTTGGGTTTTGCTTGTAAGTTGTGTTTTTGACCTTTCTGAAGCCATAACAACCTTCCAGACTCCTTTGCAAACTCTGCAAGAAACTTTCGGGAAGACGAAGTGAAAAGTGGGTAGAGTGGGATTTTGTAGAGAAGCAACTCAACCAACAAGTGAATAACGTGGAATAAGGAGAACTCCTCTGCTTCCTGTTTGCACCTGGGAGCTGGGAGGTAACGCTAAGATCCCATAGGAGACAGTCAGGGAGAGTCAAGTTGGCTCGTCCCTAACCAGGCTCTGAGGGTGTCCTGCTGCTGGGGTGAGAATGTCCGCAGGACCAGCCTTGTTACTGATGATTTAACTCAGTCAAAGGTGCCAGTGAGCACGAAAGGACCCTGCCTGATCCCTTTTAAAGTAAAAAATCCTGATTTTGCTAAATACTAAAGGAATCTCCCGCTATAATTTCCAAACTATTCCAACAGGCAAAGGAAGCGACACCTTGCCCTTAGGGGATAAAATCATATTCCCCAGGGAGATCTTGAGGACTCTGGAAAGGGAGAGTGTAGCTCCTAGTTCTGTCCAGCATTTCCATGGCCAAGATCTGTCCCTGTGGGACAGGCTGAGTGGCCCAGGAGAGGAAGCAGCTCTCTTCTTTGATCAGACAACCTGGGCCCACATTTTAGCTCTTGCAGATCAAATGAGTGCCCCTATCTGTAAAATGTGACCGCTACACCCTGCCCTGACCACTCTCCAGGATCGTGGTGAAGCAATCAGATAGGAACATAGATATAAATGTGCTTTGGGGGTGGTTAAACCGGGATGTTGTCTGGAGGGCTCCTTTCTATGCAACTGGCAGACCCGGCTTGCCAAAATCGCAGTGTTTGTGAAATCTGCACCAGTCAAAGGCACGCGGCTACCGATTCTAGCTTGTCTCCCTCAACTGGGGAGGTGTCCTGGCAAAGGCTGCAGGCAATCTGGGCTCAGTGAGATAAACAGAGGCCTTTTTGGGAAGGTTTGAATATCAACCACCACAAATAAACAACACAAAATGTCATCTGGAACACTGTGCCATGCACTGTACATCCAATATTTTTTCTAATCCCCACCACAACCCAATAGAATAGAAACTATGCCTCTTGCAGATACGGACACTAAGGCATAGTGTGGGCAAGTAACTAAGTGTAGATCACACAGCTGGCATAGAATTCCACACCTGTCTCACTCTAGAGGTCTCACCCTCCACCACAAAGAAAACTGCCTCTGTGTTTGGGGCAGCAGACTTGGAGGGCCCCAGAGAAGAGGACACCAGGCGGTGCATTTGCTTTTCAATGAGAACACATAGATCAATGAGGCTGTAGAAGTCAGTACAATCTCTGTGTCAGTTAGCTATTGCTGCATAACAAACCATCTCAAAACTTAGTGGCTTAAAATAACCACCATTTATTGTTGCTCACAAGCCCCAGGTTGGCTGAGTGATTCTTCGGTTGTCTGTGGGAAGGTGCAGGTTGGTACACGGCTCTGCTGAGCTTGGCTGTGGGCTGGTCTGGGAAGCCTCAGCTCTTCTCCAAAGGTCTCTTGACTCCTTTCAGAAATCTCCTGACATCTACAGAGGAGCAAGAAGGACATGAAAGCATACAGATGCTTTTGCAAGCTCTGCTTGAAACAAGTTTGCTGCTGTTCTGTTGGTCAAAACAAGTCATGGGGCCAAGCCAGAGTGGGTGTGGGAGGACACTACCCAAGGACAAGGATACAGGGAAGTAGAACTGGAGCCATTGTTATCATCCACCTTTTGGAGCCAGAGCCCCTTTGAAGAGCTTCCCTATACTGAACCCCTTCCAAAACCCTGTCCCATTTACTCTGCCATTTAATTCCCACCACCACCCCGGGAATTGGACAGCACAGGTGCATTCTCTCCCTTTTACATGTGAGGACCCTGAGGTCCAGAGAGGACAACTGGTCCACTTGCTGAGGTCACACAGCAAGTACAAGGTAGAGTCTGGGGTAAAACCTGAGTTTTCTGAAAACCATATAGGCTGTTTCCAGAACACCAACTTCCTGATCAATCAAAATCTACAGATTGATTTTTTTCCCCCTAAGACCTTCGAAGAAGTCCTAACTCACCCACTCCTGAGCTTCTCAGTCCCCCACCCACATTCTGCCTCCTGGTTGCAGGATTCTACGCAGCTCTCCACCCTCACCTTCTGCAAGCTCTTCCTCCACCGACAAAGAGCCCAGCCAGAGAGGGGAATCATGCTACCGAATGGTTAAAATTCCCAGAGTCTCTTATAAATATTTCATGAAAAATATCTGCCGAGATAACCCCAGACTGTTGATGTCGACATTATTGCACCTGCACATTTTAATTGGTCCAAGAGAGCTGGCCCATAATTGGTGCCTGGAAATCAGCACAAACCTGACTTGGTTATAAAACAGAACATTGAGCTCTCTGAAGAATCTGGCATTTTAACTCTGATGTGGCCAAGGGATGGGATAGGGTGGGTGAGAGTCAGATAGGGGAGAGAGAGAGAGAGAGGCATGCCCTACCCAAATGTGCCAAGCCTTTGAGACTGCTGGTCCAAGCTCATTGTCCTGCTTGGCTCAGGCAGTGGGCTGTGGCGCTCACAGGCTCACCACTTGGGTGGCACTTGAGCACAGGCTTGAGAGCACAGTTTCCCAATATTTTCTGGACCATGCCCTCTGTGACTGCTTGGCAGAGACTGTGGATCCTTCCTCAGAACAATGTTTTTAGATGCATAAAATATGCATAATCACAAAACTAGTCAATTTTTTTAAAAGTTAAAAGTTTTAAAGTTGGGATATAGCAATATATGTGCTTCCTTATTAATGCATTAAATGACAATCTCTCACATCAGGTCTAATAACTACTGTCAAAGTGATAAGTATAAAGATATTCCAAGATCTCTACCACAACTGTAGTGTGACATGAAAACACCTGTGATTTCTATTGGCGACAAAGTCACAAGTGCTGTGAATAGAACCATGGCGTGTTGCTTACATTCGCACTTGAAGGAAATGCTGAATTTCAGTTAGAAGGGAGTGAACAGAAAGTGGTATGTTTTTCGCACCCAAGTTCACAGCCCTCCAGGTTAAGGACCCTGGCCCCACAGCCTGACAGCTCTGATATTTACTAGCTGGGTGGCCTTGGCCTCAGATTCTTTATCTGCGAAATGGGCTTTGGAGGCAGGCTGAGCTGCCTTTGAAAGCTGCTCTGGAGTTTGGCTGTGCCCTTGGAAAGTGACCTGACCTCACTAAGCCTCAGTTTGCTGGCTGGAGAATGGGGGTCCCGATGGTACCTTCCTCACAGACTGTTCTGGGGTGGGATTGAGACAGTGGGGGCAAAGTGTCTAGCAGAGTGGCAGGCTCAGGTGCTATGCTCAGTGTGCCTTAACCCACTGTGACCCCAAGGACTAACCTGGAAGGCAGCACCTCCTGCCCCTCAGGGGTTCCCCTGTTTCCCAGGAGACCCCTCTTCCTCTGGCACTTGCTGTGGGCTCTGGGGGGGACACATTATCTCATTACAGAGGCGTGCAGGGCCCATTAGTGCCAAAGTCAGCAAAGAGATGGGGTTTTGGGGGAGCTGCGGGCTTATGTCCTGAGCCGTCCTGGCCAGCTGTTAAGCCCATGTCTCCTTCACCTTGAACGCTCCATACACATATATCTTCGGTCCTGTGTGTATCCTCTGTGCTGGACTCTGTGACTTTCCACCACCACTCAGACTGACGGGGCCTTGGAACTCTGGAACACATGGGTCCCCAGATTGGGGCGGGCCCATCCCTGGACACTTTCAGATCAGCACTTGCCAAACAGCTGGGATGGGGAAGCCAGACACAGGCCCATGTGGCAACTGGCATGTCTCTCCCTTGGCTGGAAGTGCCATTGTTAGATTATAAATAAGTATTCAGCTCTCACACCGCATGTGTAGACATGTCACCTCCTCCTGACTCATGTGCAGGCATCAGGCCTCTGAAGGCTCTAGAGGGATCAGAGCCCCCCACCCTTCCCCCACTCTGTCATGGAGGCGCCCAAGACAGTTCTCACGAGCAATAACCCCATTCACTAAGCAAGGCAAGGGCGGGGGGTGACCTTGGACCCACCGGCCTTCTCCAGGCCCCCTCCAGACATGCTAATTGGGTATTTCCTGCTTTAAAATGTCAAGAAAGGTAACCACTCAGTCTAAGCCCACCTTGCACTCAACTGGCAGTTTGGGGGTCCGCCAAAGTCACGCAGAGCCTCCCCACCCTGCTGTCCTCACAGGTGCCCCTCTGGAAGGCAGTACCTCCACCCCCCACCCCAGGGAGCCCCTCTGTTTCCCAGGAGACTCCTCTTCCTCTGGCATTTGCTGTGGGCCCTGGGGGCCCCATCATCTCATTATGAAGGTGCGCAGGGCCCATTAGCACCAAAGCAAGCAGAGAGACAGGGTCTCAGGGGAACCACAAGCTTATGCGGAGGTGGGACATTCTTGGGAACATGAGCTTGGTGCTTTAGCCCAGGCTGGGAAACCGGGAGAAGACGGGCTGGAGGGCCCAGGGAGTCAGGCCTACACCCCTCATCTGCCGCCCAGGCCTCTGGGCCTGTGCAGGTTCTTCTCAGTCCCCGAGGAAGGAGGGAGGGGAAGCGGCCCACCCTGGACACCACCACCTGCAGGCACCATGCCCTGCTCCCTGGACATAGCCACGTCCCAACATCCCAGGGACTCTCAGGCAGGATGCAGGTGCTGTTTGAGTCCTGTTTTACAAACAGGAAATAATTTGCTTAAAGTCACAGAGCTGGAAAATGGGAACAACCCAATTCACACTCTGGCCCACTAATGCTTGAGGCTTCCTCAGATCCCTGCCCCCCAGCCAGTGAGCAGAAGCACACCTGCTAATCACTGACAGGCGTCCATGCTGGGCACTGTTCTGGGCTCCACACACAGCCTGTTCCCTCTTATCTATGGTTCCTTTACTATATGGAAGTGGACACTAAGACTCAGTGAGGCTGTGCCACAGGGCCAATGTCACACAGCTAGTAAGAAGTGGAGTTGAACTTGGATTTGTCCATCTCCAAAGACAATGAAGTCAGCTGGTCTCAATTCAACAAACACTAATTGAGCACCTATTATGTGCCCAGCCTCAACTCAGGTGCTGGGGCCATAGCAGTGAACAAAATCAAGGCCTCACCTTCCCAGAGCTTCCCTTCTAGTGGGGGCAGGGGGGTGTCAGACAAAAACAACGGGCAAAACAGAAATCACCTAGTGAGTCAGATGGTGCTGAGTGCTAGGCAGGAAGCAGAAGGTGACATTTTAGCAAAGACTTGAAGAAGGTGGGGGAGCAAAGGGGCCAGGTGAATAGCAGTACCTGCCACATCTTAGGCGTTTAATGAACTAAAAGAATGAACTCATCATAGGATGTACCCACCCGGTAGGTAGTCATGGGACACCGGCCCAGGTGGCAGATAACAACAGCCTAGCACCTAACCCGGGCCTGGGCTCTTCCGGGCATTTTTACTTACTTTCCTCCTGGTCTTTACTTGTCCTTTGTGGTGCGTGTGGCCAAGACATTGTGTGCTCAATAACTGTTTGTGGATTTAAAGATGGAGGGGAGACAGGAGTGAATGGCCACCTGGCACCATGCCTGGCAGGAAATAAACACTCAGCCCTGCTCCTTCTCCAAGATGGCTCAATCCTGCTCCCTGCGAGACTTCTGGCTTCTCTGTAAAGGAGAAAACCACAGAGATGTGCGCTGGACAGGCCAGACAGTCCGGGATGCGGGTTGTGGCTTTGTGGTTGGGAGCTACTCAAAGGGTTGGGACTCTGGCTATAAAAGGAAAACTCGGGGACCCAGGTTCCTGCCTACTCAGGGTGTGTTGGTGCAGCCTGGCTCGCTGTTTGCTGAGGCCAGCAGAGATGGGGGGGGGTGTTAATGCTCAGTGAGATTTGGGGAAGTAGGGACAGCTGGAACATTATCTGTAGACTCGGCTTGCTGGGGAAATCCTGGCAGTGCCCTAAAAGTAAACGGTGCTTTCCTATAATTAGATACATATTTATTTTAAAAGGTTATAATTTCCTACTGGTGTGCTGCTTGATAAATACGGAGTTCATTATTTTTTTCCCCCTTCATTGCAGCTCAAGAAAAACAAATCCAGGTTTGGACATGAATCGGGATGTTATGAGAATTCCAGACAGCAGTTTCCTTCCCATCCCACCAAATGCAAAAGCAAGATGGGTCGGCACTGCGGTGAGTTTGTTGTGAACGTGTACAAGATCTGGGCAGGCAGAAGCCTACGAGGAGGGGGCTTTCCAAGGACCGATGGAATGATGCGATTACTGCCTTGAAATTCCCTCCTCCGTGCTCGTGCTCATGTACCACCCTCTGCCTCAGATACCTTTACTTTTCCAAAGCCGCACATTTAAATCCTGTGTATCAGTGTATGGCTGAAAAGCCACCTCCTCTAGGAAGCCGCTGTGGATTCCCCACCACGGATTTTCCTTATTCTGAATTCCCACAACCCATTCCCAACCGCTCTAAGGCGCTTGCCTTGTGGTTACTTGGCGTTGTAGGTTACGTGGTGCTCCCCGCCCCCCCAGAAAAAGCTATGTTGAAGTCCTAACCTCCCAGTACCTGGGAATATGACCTTATTTGGAAATTAGGTTTTTTCAGATGTAATTGGTGAAGCTGAACTCGATTAGGGTGCATATTCCAGGGAGTAATGACTGGTGCCTTTATAAGAACAGAAGAGAAGCAGAGACAGACACACAGGGGAGAAGACCCCTTGGTGACAGAGGCACTGATGCAGCTGCGAGCCAGGGAACACCAAGATTGACACCACCACCGGAGCCGGCAGAGGCCAGGAGGGATCTTCCTGGAATCCCAGAGGGAGCGGCCCCGCTGATGTCTTGATCTCAGGCTTCCAGCCTTCAGGCGTGAGAGACGCATTTCTGCTGTTTCAAGCAACTCGGATAGTGGTATTTTCTTCCAGGAGCCCCAGGAAATGAATAACTGAGGTCCAGGCCTTTGTCCCAGCTGGAGAAAGTTCACTGCAGTAACTGCGTCCTGACTAGCAGGGTACTGAATAAACATCAAGGAGTGAAAGGTTGTGTGGACAGTCAGTCCCTGGAAAGGGAGACCCACACCTGGCTGGTCTTGTGTCCCCTAAGTGCCTCCTAAGGACTTGTGTCCCCATGGCCTCCACTCTTACGGGTCCCCTGCCTCCACTCTTACCTCCCAGCCTCTCCCTCTCTCCGCTTTGCTGACATCTCAGGTCATTCCAAACAGGCTGGGATTTCCCGTCTGTGGGCAATGCCCTGCTGTGCCCTTGGCCTACGGTGCCCTTCATCCTGACTCCCACCCCTCCTTCAAGTCTGAACCCCAGTATCACCTCTCCCCTCTCCGTGTCGGCAGTACCACCTGCTCCCTGCTTCCACCCCCTGGGCACTTGCTGGGTAACCCATCTCTAGAGTAGCTCCTGTCCCCCTGGGTTAGTTGTTTAATTGTCGTCTGCCCTGGCAGCCTGGCAGTATCTTGAGGGGAAAGACCCTTCACTTCTCGTCTGTGTCCCAGTGCCTGCCAGCAGGTGAGGAACAGGCGGGTCTCTGAGAAATGAATGAGGAGGAAAGTAGGGGCTTGCAAATCAGGGCTGAGCGAGGAGGAGGGGCAGTCCAGCCTCAACTTTGGGGGCTTGTTAGATGATCTTCACATCGGCCCAACTCCCTCCCAGGGCCACCTAGGAGGACGGGCAGAGCTGGAAGGGGCTTTATGGTGACTTCCAATCTGCCCTGCTCACATCGGAGACGAGGGACCCAGGATCAGAGGAAAGGAGGAGGCTTGTCCCTGGCCACACAACCCACACAGAGACATGCTTTGCCCAAAGCCCCGAGATTTGACTAGTGCCTCAGGTCTATTTATTAACTATGGTCCTTCTAAATTAGGGGCTAGAATTGGGGGATTTGAGGTAGAAGAAAATATCTAAGTTCCTTAAGAAGAGAGGGGAACTTAGACCGACAGCATCCTTACTGTGTGCTGGCCCTGGGCTGGGTGCTCTGACACTTTGTCGGGAAGTCTCAGCACAGCCCTAGGAAATAGGTACTAAATAGGTACTTCATTTCAGATGAAGAAACTGAGGCTCAGTTGCCCTGAGTCACCTTGCCCAGAGGCCATGAGGTTTTTCCTACATTATGGTGGCTCCTTTCACAAAGGGCACCCAGATGTGGGTCAGATCATGACTTCAGAGATGGCTGGTCCAAAAGGGCATCAAACCCAACATTTTCTTGGGTACCTTGTAGTTTGTGTTTTGTAAAGTGAAGGAGAAAGCTCTAGAGTTCCCAGGCCCTTAAAGAGGCCCCTCTCCAGGTGGGGCAGAGAAGGCAAGAGAGAGGAGGATAGGATACAGGCTGCAGTGGACGCAGTGCAATGGACCCAATGGCCAGTGTGCCTTTGGCCCTATTAATAAGGGTGTAATCTTCAAAAGGAAGGAGGTGATTACTCTGCTAGGCCTTGCAGGGGCCAAACAAAAGTCTGAGCAGGGTCCACTGCTGGGACCTTACACTGCGAGAGACACTGCCTGCCAAGAGGGCTGGGGATTTTTATCCCAGAGAAGACACAGCAGGAAATGAAAACTGTCATCAATACCTCAAGGACTCTCTAGTGAATGAGCAATTAGATCCCTTCTGCTTCTAAGAGCTGGAACAAGGACCAGCAGCTGGAAGGTTCAGGGAGACAGGCTTCCCAGCTCCCCTCTTAATATAAGGTCTGTCTTGGAGGGAGAAAGCCTCTATCCTAGGAGTATTCAAGAGAGACGGGTAAAAAGGCAGCTCAGCACGAAGTGGTGGGTCAGACCAGGCACCTCATCTCTGAAGGAGAGGGGCGTTTCTAGACCCAGGAGATGCTCGCCTTCACTCTGGATTTTTCTCTGGTAATAATAATTCAGATGCTTTGATCTTGCTTCTCAATGAAGAATTTTCCAATAGTGGGGTCTGGGCATTGTATTTTAAGGTGATTTAGCTATGCAGCCAGATTTGAAAATCTCCATCAAGAAGTTCCTGGGGGCAACAATACCCCTTCTGCAGCCCCACAACCTCCATTGTGAAGACACTCAGTGTCCCCTGTGCAGCCCTCAACCCCAGCTGGCCCATTTCCCCACATTGCCGCAGGCCAAGATGCCTCAACTGGCTGAGAGGTTACACCTAGGGGCGGGCCCCCTCTCATCATGATCTTCTGGGGATACCGTCTGGCCCAGAATACAAGTCTGGGAAGCAGCATTCCTGAAGCCTGGGATATTTCTCTGGTGTGTTTTCCAGTGACAGGGTATGATGGTTAATTTTATGGGTCAACTTGGCTGGGCCACAGTACCCATACAGGCAGTTAAACATCATTCTGGATGTCTCTGTGAGGGTGTTTTTGAATGAAATTAACACTTACCTCAGTGGACTTTGGGCAAAGCAGATTGCCTTCCACAGCATGGGGGGGTTTCACCCAGTCAGTTGAAGGCCTCAGTAGAACCAAAGACTGACCTCACCTGAGCGAGAGGGAGTCCTCAGCTGATAACCTTTGCACTTGAACTGCAGCACCAGCTCTTCCCTGGGTCTGCAGCCCCCACTACGGATTTTGGAACACCAGCCTGTGTAATTGTCTGAGCCAATTCCTTATATAAAATCCTTCTCTCTATATACACATCCTATCAGTTCCGTTTCTCTGGAGAACCGTGACTAATACACAGGGAGATGGACCAGGCAATCAGCAGAGAAATCACGCAAAGGCAAGCTCTCTGGGCACCGGGAACTGCCAGGCATGACAGAAGACAGAGATGGGAAAACTCATTCTGCCAAAGCCATTTCCTTCTGCTCTGAAGCCAGCTTCAGAAACACCAAGCACTGGCAGGAGGGCAGATGGACCCAAAGTTCATTAGAACATTCTTGGGAAACAAACAAAGCCAAGTCAGAAATCCAGAGACTGGGGAGCAGCAGGTGGACTGTGACAGCTGATTGAGAGGGTACATGACTTAACCTGTCTGGACCCCGGAAGGGATGCTGAGGGCTGGGGGTGAAGGGAGGGAGCCCCCAGATAACTTGGCATAATTAGAGATGCATAGAAGCCAATGCCCAACTCATCCTTCTTCGAGAGGAAGAAGGTTCCGGGAGAATGTTCCCAAGCCTTTGAGATTCAAGACTCCTGGACCAACAAGGCCTAGAAAGGTCATGCAGCCCAGTCCCCTGCCTCCAGACTGGACATCTGGTAGCCCAGGCCAGAGTGAGCCTTTCCTCAGGAGTGTTTGCAAAGAGAATTGGCAGGGAGAGATAGGGAAGGAGGGTAATCTTGAGGACTATGGTGGCCATGGCCTCAGCAGATTTTGAGAATTTACTGGGTGCCGAGCACTGAGCTAAAAGATTTCCAATAATCAGGCGGCAACCTGTGGCTCAATGAGTTCAGCACTGGCCCCATATACCAAGGGTAGTGGGTTCGAACCCAACCCTAGCCAAGCTGCAACAACAACAACAAAATAGCCAGGCATTGTGGTAGGCACCTGTAGTACCAGCTACTCAGGAGGCTGAGGCAAGAGAATCACCTAAGCCCAAGAGCTGGAGGTTGCTGTGAGCTGTGATGCCATAGCACTCTACAGAGGGGGACAAAGTGAGATTGTGTCTCTAAAAAAAAAGATTTCCAAAAATCATCTCCTTGAATATGGGCAATAACCACATGAAGTAGGTACTAGTACTATTCCCACTTTATAGATGAGGAAACTGAGATATTGGTGGAGTAACTCACACAGGTAGAAAGTGATGGCTCTGAAATTCATACCCACATCTACCTGATTCCAAAAGCCCTTGTTATCTCTCTCTCTCTTTTGAAACAGATTCTCACTCTGTTACTAGAGTGCCATGGTATCAGCCTAGCTCATAGCAACCTCAAATTCCTGGGCCCAAGCCATCCTCCTGCCTTAGCCTCCCAAGTAGCTGGGACTACTGGTGCCCACCACAAAGTCCAGCCAATTTTTTTATGTTTAGGAGAGATGAGGTCTCACTCTTGCTCAGGCTGGTCCTGTATTCTTGAGCACAAAAGATCCAGAGTGATGAGCCACCACATCAGGCCTAAAGCCCTTATTTTTAACCACCAAGGAAGGAGAGGAGAGAAGGGTGTTGGGGAAAGAGAAGGAGCACAACTCTGTCATTTTTATGAATATGGAAGTAGGCCCAAGAAGGACAAAGAACATTCTTGGGGTCTCATGGCTGGTGATGGGAACTGGGGATGGATGAGGCCAATGGAGAGATTGACGCAGAGTAGGCTACACTGAAGGCTACAGAACTGACCAGGGACAAACAAGGATGTGGCCCAAGAAGGACAGGCCAGGTCCACTGGCCTGTAGCCTGGGCACCTGCACTTGCAGGCCCTGAAGAGGACCTCTTTCTAAATCTCTTTCATAACAATCCTGGAGTTCTATCTTTTGTGTTCTTCTCTTGGATTTTTCCTTGATGTACAAACACCCCAGGGAGGCACAGCGTATGGAGTCTAGCCCCAATGTCTTTTGTGGGAAGGAATTTATCTTGTGACTTTTAAAAAATATCTCTGGCATCTGCAGGGAGGAGGTGAAAAAAAATCTAATTTCAGGCCACCTTAGCCAATGACCCTAAAGTTCTGAGAGTCAGTCCCTACTCACTTCTCCTTCACCCTTCCCATCAACAACCATGCCTGCCAATTCAGCCTCCTTAACAGACCTCTAGTCTACCACCTAGTCCCCTTACCAGTGTCCCTCACTTGGATGAAGGCCACCACCTCCTAGCTGGCCTCCCTGCTTCACCTCTTGTCTCTCAACCATCCATTCTTCACTCAGCAACCCTAGTTGACTTTTTAAAATACAAATCCTGTCAGATTTCTTGCTTCCTAAAAAACCTTTTCATGGTTCCCCATTGCCTGCAGGCTAAAGTCCAAACTGCCCAGCAACCCTTGTTATGTCCTGTGGGATCTGACAGCTACCTGCTTGCCCAATACCACCTCCTGTCACTTTCCCGAGGATGCCTTTCATGCCAGCTCTCTAGGGTCTTTGGGGTTCCCTTCCTGAGGAGCACTCCCCCACACCTCCCTGGCTTGCTGTTATGCTTTCTTGAATAGCCCCTTCTTCCTCATTCCCATGCCATTCTGTGAAACTCAGCTTTGAAGATGCAAGCAGGGTGTCACCACCTCTGGGAAGTCTTCCTGGATTTGTCCCACCATACCTGTAGGCAGATGGCCCAGCCACTCAGCGTCTCCCTCCTCTGCATGCTTCAACTATGTGTTGACTTGTCCATTTCTGCCAGACTGTTGAATATGGGAGCCCTTGAGATAAGAATGGGTTTAGATCCTTCTCACTGCAGTGAGTAGCTCTGGGCCTGCCCTGTAATTAGAACTCAATGAGATTCTCTGGAATGAAGGCTGCCACTCAAGCAACCATGACACCAGGTAGAAAGTAATGAGACGCAAGATCATAATGACAGATACCAGAGACGGGGAGGAATTGATTCCAAGTCTTTCTGGAGGTGGTGGCCTTGGAGAGTGGTGGTGAGGCACCAGGAAGGTTTCAGTAAACAGAGATGGGAGGACAGGAGCTTGGACACTCTGCCAATCACTTGTGTAAATAGACTGTAGATGTTCACTTTGCCAGTCAGAAGTAGGCCTGAGACTTGATCTAGGCCTTCAGTCCCCTAGAGACCCTAACCGTGCACTTTCAGCCATGATAGGAGAGACTGAATTTCCAGGGCATATTACGTTTCCTTTAGGTCACTGGAAGAAGAAATCAATTTGAATTTTTAAATTGGCCAGATTCTCCATTGTTCGGATGCACTTCCCTTTATTTGCCTTGAAGCTTGGTCCCGTGCAAACAGTGACCCTAGATCCCTGTCTATTCCCCCGATTTAGCTTCTGTAGGCCCAAGGGTGCAAGTAGATGGAAAGAAACCTGAGCCTGGGGCTGTGGAGTTGGGGTCTGGAAGGCCAGTGGCTAAGCCTCTCCTGCTGCTTCCCGAGCCCTGCCTACGTTCTCTGGGGAGGAGAACCGAGAGAAGACAAGTTTCTATGCTAAGAGGAGTATTTGGATATATTGACAAGATCTCTATAGTAACCAGGAACTTGAACAAATGTGACCAGAAACCCACAAACAAGAAGGCGTATTTTCTCCCAAATTGGTCAGTTGTATCCAGGACGCTGGCCCGTGGGCGGGGGCTCGGCCATGCATGTTTGCAGGGCTAGCCACACCATCAAGCGCTCCTTACTAACTGGCATCAGGAGCTCAGCTGAGCGCCTAGGCTCTCCGGGTGCCTCTAAATACGCCTGGTGCTCATGAGCACAGAATTGGGAGATTTGTCTTTGTGGGCAATTCAGTCTTGTTTTTAATTAAGGAATAAAAAAATGAAAATAAAAATAACAGCAAAACAGAGGAGAAAATGGCTTAAGGAAGAACAATCAAGTTAGGTTTATTTTCAGTATCTGAGAAATTACAAGGGTTTCTGGAACTCATTCTTGAGGAGAGAGGAAGGGAAGGATGAAGAAGGTAGGAAAAAAAGAGGGAGTAAAAGGTAGGGGGAAAGGAGGGTGGCCTCTTTGGAGCCCCTGTGTGCTAGGCACTGGCTTCTGCCTAGATTGAGGGGCCAAAGAGCACAGTGGGTAAGGAGGGGGTGCCAGAGCCAGGCTACCTGGTTCAAAATTGCATGGTCCCCTCCATCCGTGTCCCTAGGCTTTGCCTAATTATTCTGAGCCTCCATTTCTTTAGCAGTAAAATGAGCTTTTATGAAAATTAAATGAGCAAGTGCAAATAAAGAGTTTAGAACCTGGCACATAGTGAATGTTCATTCACTGTTAGCTATTGTTATCATATTCACTTGTTTCATTTTCACAATAACCTATGAGGTGTGTCATTTTATTCTCATGAGTTTTCAGGTAAGGAAGCAGCTCAAAGAAAGAGAAAGAGAGAGAGAAAGATCCCTGCCTAGGGCATATGGCTGGGCAGAGAGGGGACTCAATTCCAAGTTCAACAGATCTCACTCACCCCTTGATGCCTGTGGTAGGAGACTGCTCTGCCTCTGACTGGGTGGTAACAGAACTTCCAGGCTCCTGAGGTCTCAGTCGTATGATGGAGGCTCCATCCACTCTGACCACATGCCCCCCACATGATGGGCTCCTGGATGACCGCCCATGCTGAGCTCCTCATTCCACCTTCTCATGGATGGAGGAGACGTAGGTCGGAGAGGTGAAGATGCTTTCCTATGGACCTTCCTCTCCTTGGCCTCTAGGTCCCTTTTCATCCCAGAGGACAGAGCAGTGGGTTAGGAATCAGTAGATGTGGGCTCCAGCTGTGCCACCAACCCAATGTGTGATCTCACACAAGTCACTCTCCCCCTCCTGAAAATGAAGAGGTTGGGTTTAGCCATCCTGAGCTCCGAGACTCTGAGGCTACAATTCTGAGGATCAGAGCATCCCATCTCACATACTAAGACAAAGAACTGAGTGTTTCAGCTGGGTGACTGCAGTGACAAGAGAGAACCCATTCTCTAAGTGCCCTTGGAAGCACGTTCACTTAGCACACATCATAAATTCCACAGGCTGCAAGCACAATGGAGGGGGCTGGAGGAGAGAAGGACTATTGGCTTTGCACTCCCCAGGCCCTGCAATTGCATTTCCACATAAAAGAATGCCTTACAGCAGCCCAATGTCAGGGGACTCTCCTCATGTCACTCACAGAGGAGGCAACTGAGATGCAGAGAAGTCGGGTCTTACTGCAGAGACAACCTTTCTACGCAGATATTTCTGGCTCCAAATCTATGATGAGATTACAAGAAAAAAAATGTTAACCCCCTTTTTAAAAAACTAACTCGCTTTTCAGGGGCTATCCTTCCTCAATCCCCTCTTTATGGGCAAAGTGGGAACCAAGGTTTGGTTTTAGAGTTCCAAGCCCCAGCTGTCCTAGAAGAAAACAGTCTAATCAAGGCCTGGAAAGTTTGTGTGTGAATCTCTAGCAATCCATGATTTCTCCTGAAGTCAGCCAAGTTGGAGCCTGCCTGGTAGGCAGAGAGATCATTTCACTGGCAGCTCAGAACCCCCTCCCCATGTGCGTCCCACCTGCCACTATTCTCTTGTTCTATCTGGGTTCCTTCTTGGCAGCCTGTTTATCAGACATGCAAGCAGCACATGGCCGGGTCCTCCAGGCAGCTAGAGGAGCCAAAGCCCCTTCTTGTCTTTCCTGAGGAAGTAAAGCACCTATTTCCTTCCAGGCAGAGTCAGGAGAAGCCTGGGCTTTGGAATGGGGCCCACTTGGGTCCAAGGCTGACTCTCTGCTCTTTATTAATCATGGGATCCTGGCCTCCCCCTCTCTGGGCTTCAGCTTTATATTTGAAAAAAATGGGGATAATATTTCCTTTAAGAATTATGTGCAGAGTAATCGAGCAGGGTGCTTTTAGATCCAAGTTTCATAGAAGCACCCCAGGGACAGTTGGGAGTGGGGGAGGACACAGAATAGGCGGGGCCCCAGGCACCCCACCCCATTCCATCAGGGTAGCTGCTCTGTGTGTTTTATGTGGCCAAGTTAGGCCCTTGACTTTGGATGGAGGAAAAGGTTATGCAGCTGAAAGGAAATTTAACAATCATTGCTCCAATTGTGAAAGTGCTTGGCACCCAGTGGGCACTTAAATAAGCATTAGCACATTCTTCTTCCCTTCTTCTTGCATCCATCCTTCCCTCCCTCCGGATTCTTTATTTCATGGCCCAGCAAGACCAGACCCAGATGAATGGGAGAAGGCAGGAGGCAGGTCGCGGAGCATGGGCTTTCAAAATCCCAAGCCAATTGCTGCAGGTGTGGCCTCCACCGTGGGGGCGGGGGGGTTAAGACGGCTGTCACACCAATAGGACACGCTACAGGCTCGACTACAGCCCCACACGGAGGGGGACCGCAGGACTCCCCGGCCTGCCTGGAGCTGCAGGAAAAAAGGCTCCCCGGAACCGTGGGTGTGGGCCCTTGCCCACCGGCACACCTTTTACAACGGGCTCTCCTCCTCTCCTGGAGAGGCGCCCAAAGGAAAACAGCTCTGAAAATGGACGAAAGGGTATAGGAGGCCAGGGGCCAAGTGGGCCGGTCTGGCTGCCCCCCGCAAATAAGCAGAGCCTGCCTGAGGGGTAGAGTGCCCTGGAACAGAGCTGCCATCAGCCCGCCTAGTTTTCACAGACGCTTTGGAAACAGACCTGCCTGGAGAGCTGCGGGAGAGCTGTCTGGCAATTGGAACCACAGCGCCACCTTGAGGCTCACTTCCGCATGCAGCTCCCCTCAAAGGCCACGTCTGGGGCAGGTGATGCGCTAGGTAAGCTGGGGGTGGGGGCCGGATCAAACCCACTACACACATGCCAGGTGCTTAGGTAAGTAAGCTTGCAGTTCAGAGAAAGGTCGTAGCTAATGTGTATTGCAGCCAGAGTGTCAGGGCTGTGCTGCAGGCAGAAGGCTGGCAAAGCTGAAAGCCAATCTCACACCTTAGATACTGGGAAACTGGGGCTAGGACATGGTGAGCTCGGGCATAGCTAGGGCATGAAGCATTCCGTGCCTCTCCACTTGGACGACTGTTCACCAGTTAATATCACGATGACTTCACTGTGTAAGAGACGCTCACTAGAGTGGTCCCTTTACATTTGGAAATGCCGGGCTATAGGGCTGAGCCTAGAGGCTGCAGCTGCAGATGAGATCAGGGCTTGAGGAGAGGCCTCTGCTCTCACTCTAGGAGGGAGTGGATTTAGTTCACAGGACTGACCTGTCCTCTGACACCCTCACATGTACAGTTTTTAATCTGGCAAACAAGTCACCCTTTATGAGCCACCTACAAATTGCTGTCTTGTGAGGACCTCTCTCACCCTTTCTCCTTGCCAGAGGAGTCTATCATTTCTGGACCATGCTGCCATGGTACCTACTGGAGACATTAATCACTGGATGAGTCCTCCTGATAATGATGATGTATGTGTCTACTTTGTTTAAGTAGAGAATTCTGGCCAGAAACTAGACCATGTTCTTCCCTGTGTCTCCAAAGCTCAGCCCCAAGCCAGACACAGCACATGTAGGCACTCAGAAAATGATAAATGGATGAATGGATGGATGGGTGGATGTGTGGGTGGGTGAATGGATGGATGGATGGATGGATGTGTGGGTGGGTGGATGGATGGATAAATGGATGAATGAGTGATGGATGAATGGGTGGATGGATGAATAAATGGGTGGGTGGATGGATGGATAGATGGATGAATGAGTGATGGAAGAATGGGTGGATGGATGGGTGGATAGATGGATGAATGAGTGATGGAAGAATGGGTGGATGGATGGATGGATAGATGGATGAATGAGTGATGGAAGAATGGGTGGATGGATGGATGGATGGATGGATAGGTAAGTGGGTGGATGAATGGATGGGTGGGTAGATGGATGAATGGTAAATGAGGTAAGTCTAGGAGGTGGGGAATCACTCCTTATATCCTAGAAGAGGAATGGTATCTGTTCGTAAGGAGGCATCTGTTTCCAAGCCAAAGCCAAGAAGTATAACTGAGGGTGTGCATGTGAAGTGGAACTGTGTTGGCCTCACCCTCCTCCTGACTACCCTTCTGGCTGCCCAGAGAACCTGCTGGAAATCTGACAGTGATTCTTCAGTTGTAGTTCTCTGAATGCCCAGACCAGACTCGGAGCTTCCTGGGCCCTCCCTCCGAGATTCTGATTCTAGGAATCAGAGTCTAGGGTGAGACCTGGAAAATGAATGTTTAAGTCAGCACCACCCAAGTGATTCTGATGTGCGGGTAAGTCTGACAACCTCCCTGGTGCAGTATACAAGGACATGCCCCAACCTTCTTTGCTGACTGGCACATACAGGGAGGTTTGGGGAATTGATCCAAAGTCCTACAGACATTAAATGACTGAAAATGTCTGTAGAGTCCTGAAGCATCTGGAAGCCCAGAGGGAGGGAGGGCTTCTAAATCCCCCACCTGCCCCTCCAACCCCTGGTGCTGGCCTGCAGGGGCTGGCCCACTCCCTGAGAAAATGTCCCTCACATAGTGAGAAGGGCCCACCTGTTCTCCCCACCACCACCACTAGCAACACCCAGAGTGGCTGGCCTCACTCCCTGTTCACCACGCCAGGGAAGCCGGCGGGTGTTTTCAGTGTCTGTTTCTACCTAAACACAGCTCTCACTCTCAAACATGGCTCTGCCAGCTCATGTTAGCAGCCCTGGAACATGAGCCCCGGTTGGGTTCAGGCTGGAAGGGACTCAAGGATGATGACAGGGCCAGAAGATGGTTCTGGACCGGGAAACAGCCAAATATCCTGACAACCACGAGTGGGCAAGCAGCCCTCCCAGGCCAGCTGGTGAGCTCAGGGAGGGAGAAGGAAGGGCCCATTGGAAGGCAGAAGGAAACTTGCATTGTCCCCCAAAACTCTGCTTGTCCCTGTGGTTCATTAACCTCCACTCCAGCCATACTGGGTCTCTCGTTGCGTGCTTACTGTGTTCCGGGTCCTACGTTTGGTGCCTTCCTGTTTGGCTTAATCTTCACAATAGCCTTAGGAGACCAGTAATGTCACAATTCCTGTTTCACATGCAAGGTAACAGGTCCAGGAACGTAAAGTGATTGAGCTCATCAGACCAGATACAGAGTCATAACTTGAACTCCGGTTCTCTCCTTTCCCGGGCTCCCCCTCTGCCAGCCGTGCTGCAGGTGCTAGGTTGCTGCCTCCCTGCCTCTGTCTTGGTGCTCCATCTGAAGGCTCTGCCACAGGTGTCATGAACATGGTCCTTCTGAGTCTTCTGAGCCACTTCTTCCCCAACGCGCTCCTGGATCCCATCTCCCATCTGGATGTAGAAGTGAGTTGCTGGGTCCCCAAAACATATCACCTGGACTATATTCAGCCCCATGTTCATCTGCCTGAGATGCTGATGTCCATGACACACCCCTGCTAAGTCTTGATCTCTAGTCCCCATAGTCACTACCACCACCAACCAAGCCCTGGCCATTGCACCCCTGCCCCCCATGCCTAGCTCAGAGGCTTCTCCTCTGCAGGCTTTCAGGTGGTCCCTCTGGTGAACCACATGGGTCCAGAGCCCAGAAGCAGCCTGAGAACCAAGCAAACCTCCCCTCCATACTGGTTCCTCCTCATTATGAGGGTGGAATGGCCTGTGGGTCTAACGGAAGGACACTGAAGTCTAAGCTGGAAGGCCTAGCTTTGGGGTTTGAACTAACTCACTGCATGACCTTGGCCCAAGTCACTGAGGTTCTCAGGACCTCAGTTTCCATTTGTGGGATGGGTGGGTGGATGGAATGGATGATCTCTATACTCCCAGGCTCTGTTAAACACTCTCTATGCACTGAGTGGGGCTTCCTACGCCAGGCACTGAGTCTGTATCAAGGATCTAATCCACCAAGCGCTTAGTGGGGCCGTGGGCACCTGCCCCAGAGATATGGAGGCAGATTTGGCTCTAGCAGGTTCCCACTGCCAGGAGGGAGGTGAGTGTGGTCAGGTCAGCTGAAGGGCCCGGAATGCTGGCAAAGAAACATATAACTTCTTGGCTCCACCATGGAGAATGGCTGTTGATCCCTTGTGGGGAAGGATAGAAAAGTAGGGGGCCAGGAACCACTCATCTGGCACTGACGGGGAGGGTGACAGAGAGAGAGCCTAGACCTGAGACTCTGCTTGGGTGCCCGCTTTGATGTTGGAAGCTGGATGTTGTGAGCCAAGGCTCTGGGCCGGCATGAGTGACAGTGGGATTGAAGAGGGGAGAAATTCTGGGGACCTCTCAAAGGAAGAATTGAGGCCTTGGGGATGTAGGCATGTGGTAGGGAGGGGAGGGGAAGCAGAGAGGCTCGGAGGCTTGCCCTTGGGGTGGGGGGATTCTGGAGTAAGGTGGATAGAGCGACTGGGCACCTGCGATCCCGGTACTGAGGGCAGAGGGCTGAGAGGCAGGAGACAGGGAAAAACCTGAGTGCTAGTCTCATTACTGCCCCTAACCTTGAGCTGGTCACTGTTCCACTCTGAGCCTGTTTTTATCACCAGTAGAAAGGGGGAAAGAATCCTGCCTGCCTGACAGGTGTGCCGTGGGGCTTTCATGAACTAATGTATGAGCAGCTCCTGGACATGGTAAGCCTCATAAACATCGACCATTTCGATGGCTGTGTGTTGCAATCCATTTTTATTTTACAATATAATAATAATAGCCACCGTTTATTGATCATCTGCCATGTGCCAGGCACTTTAATAAGTAATTTGTGCATACCCATGATCTGATGGTTTCCTTCAAGGAATTCTGTAAGAACCCCTGCACTTTGTGGATGGTAACCCCAAATATCAGAGAAATCAAGCAACTTTCCTGATACCTCACAGCTGCTGGGCAGCAGTCCCCTCCAGCAAGCATTTGATAAGCACCTAATAGTTTCCAGGCTCTGGTCGCAACATAGAGGGGTGTAGAATCTGGCTTGGCCTTTGAAGGTACCTCATTGCAGCTACCAACCTACAGCAGAACAGGTTTCTTTGAGCCATTTGTTGTGGAATTTTATTCTCTGCTGTGAATGTTGATAGACAGGGGACAAATATCTCCTGGTTTGCCTCTGTGAGAGCTAGGTTCTGGGAAAGGATGTCAAGCCCTGAGACCATTGTTCATGATGAGCCACGCTCCCGCCCACCCGCCAGCCTTTTATCCAACTTGGCTGGGTGCTATTATTCAGCTCTGAGCCATCACCGGGAGCCGCAAAGCAGTTAATTACAGAAGTATAATCCCCTTCTTCACGAGAAGCTGATCTTCCCGGGTTGCGAGAAGATAAGATTTATGCCTCTTTCAATTCCTTTATTCTCTCATCAACATAGATTCATATTTCAGTTTCCTGCATTGGAAACAAAAAGGAAACCCGCTCAGCCCACTGCTGCCTGAGAGAGATAAATTAGGCAACACAAAGAGCCAGTCCTATAAACTCCATCTCTTTCCCTTCCTTTCATGTTTGTGATTATAAACAGAGTCAAGGGCAGTTGAAATATATCCCTCTGCCTGTCTGTCTGCCGTGTCCTACTCAAAGAGAGAAGACAGCGATAACACTCCATGCTGTACCCGGGAAAGAAGAACACAGCCCCCCGCAATCCCACGACAGCCTGGCGAGCAGATCGGATGGAAAGATCTTTGTCTCTGGCCCTTCTCTGCTCCCAAAATTGTTTCAAAAGGCCACAGAGAGAAACTGGCTGCCATGCCACTGAGAATGCTTTCATTTTCTTGATGGCAACATGTGCGACGCTATTTGCTCAAAAGAAAGGAAGGGCCTTTTGCTTTGGTGGGCTGTGCAGCCTGACTGTGCCAGGGCCCCTCGCCAATCTCAGAAGTGTGTGGACAGAGGTTGCCAGCAGGCCAGACCACAGAACAAGGCCAGTTTTAGCAGCCCTGAGGAACAGTCCAGGATTTTTGGAGAGGAAAGGCCCATTTACCAGGAATAGTCCCGAGGGAAATGACATTCTCCTTCTACAGAGGAATTAGGGTGGGTTTTTGATTATTGTTGTTGCTGTTCAACTGCCTCAGTTGCTTTGAGGGGCTTTGGGGGAGTTCTTAACTGTTTTTTTCCAATCATTTATTTTGCAATTGTATGTACAATCCTATTTTAGATTAATATGAGGGTACAAATGATTAAGTTACACTGTGTTTGTTAGGTAAAGTTCAAGTTGTAGTTGAGTCCTTCACCCAGGACATGAGCCGTATACCCTTACATTGTGCCCAATAGATGAGGGTTTGCCAATCGCCCTCCCTCTACTCCTCTTCCTTCTCTGTCCACCCCTTCACCCTTGCTCCTCCCTGTAGTTATTAACTCATGAGAGTTCAGTTATCATATGAAGAACAAAGGGACCACAGAAATGACCAAGGAAAAAGAACAAATGTGTGGTAGAACTAAGAATACAAAAATGATCATGGCGCTTGCCATAAAGTGCCAGACACTGTGCTAAGCTTCCTATTCCCCCATCTTTATGACAATTATGTAAGCCTTATCACCCACACTTTACAGATAAGGAAACTGAGAGTTAGAGGAGGCAGGGTACTTGCCAGGGGTCACACAGTCAGTGGCCAACTCCAGAGCCCCTGTAGCCACCTGCTGTGCCACCTCCCCCAGGTGCTCCTTTCTGGCATCCTGACTTTCCTTGGAGGGTTTTTTTGCAACTTCTGTTTGGCAAAGGGGAAAGTCTAATATTTGAAGGATAATGAAAAAAGGGAGGAAGAGAAGAGAAGAAAGTGAATATAAGAGCCAAGTTGGCCCCTATAATAAAATGTCATCCCACAAGATGTAAGACAACAGTCTTTAATAGACTTTGAGATTCAATTATCCCTTTATATTTGCAGCAGACTCGTCATCATCTAAATCATCCATTCACCGTAAGCACACCCTAATTCACGAATAGAATATAAAGCAAATCATGTTTGAGAGCTCTGGTGCTTCTGAGCCATCACTTGTCAGCCTTCACTCTCAAGGGAAGAAGGTTAATAAAAGCCTTGGGCACTACCTCTAGTTCAAGGCCAGGGGGCTGTCTCAAAGATAGCTGAGAAGTGCACTCTGACTCAGGGCTGCATCCGTCTTTCCCATTCTGGGGCTTTTGACGTATGTTCTTGCCTTCTGTCCTAGCCACCCTCTCTCAGCCCTCAGAGGAAAGACAGCAACTCCTGGTTTCCTCTAGATCATTCTCATTTTTTTTTCCCAGAAGACTTTGCAAATGGGATATCTCTAGTGAATAGCCAACACATTCGATTTTTCTAGGTAGCTGGGTCTTCCTATGCACAGGGACCAGCCTTGCCAGATCTGCCCTGCACAGCCCTCCCTATGAACTAGCTCCCAAACCCCACTCCTCAAGGCATATTTTATGTAACATGCGTATAGATATATATTTTCTAATATATAAATATATATATTTTAGCTCTCCTCCTTTTTTGAGTTATAAAAATAATGCATGTTCATTGGAGCATATTATTCAACAGAATTGGATAAAGCTGAAGTTCCAGATGCTTCTCTACACCAATTCCATATTCCCAAGTGAGCCAGAGTGACCAATAATCTCATGAGTGTCTTTCCATCCATTTCTTCGGGTTCACATAGCTATTCGAGGTTCCCTTCAACCACAATTTTTGTCTCTTTTGCAAATGTGGGATCATGCCACACGTGTTTCTCCACAATTTGCTGTTCAGAATTTAAAAAATATCATCAACATCTTTTCAGGGCAAATAAAGACATCTGACTCATTCTTTCCAATCATGGTGCATACGTGACAGTATGTAGTATGACTGTAGCATCATGTCCCTAAGCATCTCGTGTCCCTTGATCCTCCCAGACGCTACAGCAGGCCTGGCCCCTCATGCCTATGAATGTCATGGTTTCCCTCCAGTTATAAACTGCCTGTCTTTGGCAAGGCTCTTTCCAGGCTGGCCAGTCTGGGGAGAGGAGGAGAGGGGAGTCCTTACCCATATGATGTTTTTAAGAGTAGTCCATGCCAGGCTAATCCTGGCCACTCAGGCAGAACCCAGACAGACTTGTAAAAACAGGTTTCACTCCCATGAAATCTGGACCTTCTCTTGGTGAAGGAAAAGGAAAAAAACATAAAGCATAACTAAATCCTTAAGCCATCATAAACAGGCATGCAAAAATACTACATATAATTCTAGGCATAAACCCAATACCCGCCAGAAAGACTTAAGAAAGCAATCCTTGAGAACACAAAAGACGTTGTTTACCAAAGAAAGATTTTTATAATGCCGCTGCTGCATTTTATTAGTGAGGGAAGAGGCGTGAAGAGGAGACAGGGTACAGAAGATTTCTGTGCTCATTTAAACTGAATGCTCAAACACTCTGTGTCTGAAACGTTTCAAAACTGGAAGTAAATTCTTTGAGACAATCTGGTTTTCTAGGGCTCGTTTATGGAAGTCACATTCGAATAGTTTTAGAAATCAAAATGAAATCTCACAAAACCCATTAAGAGTTTGTCTCCTTTAGAACCAGTTATTCCCTTACTGGGACTCTATCCTAAAGAAACATCAGGAATGCCAGCAAAGATGCATGAATAAGGATGTTAATCCCAGCACTACTTATAGTTAAAAAAAAAGAAAGAAAGAAAGAAAGCTAAATGGTCTACAGTAAGAAAATGTAATAGTACACAACTATTAGAAGAGATATTCACAAAGCATTCAATACCAAGGGTGAACGTTTATGTTGTGATGTTAAGAGAGATAGAAAATTATATATGAAATCTACGTAAAGATACACATAGAAAACACAGCAAGGAAACAGACCAACAGAACCATATGCCACTTTCCTTCTTCTCTTTTTCTTTCCTGTAACTTAAAATTTTTCTAAAATGAACCTGCATTACTTTTTATTTTATTTTAATTTTTTTTGAGACAGAGCCTCAAGCTGTCACCCTGGATAGAGTGCTGTGGCATCACAGCTCACAGCAACCTCCAATTCCTGGGCTCAAGCGAGTCTCCTACCTCTGCCTCCCAAGTAGCTGGGACTACAGGTGCCCGCCACA
>CAUYON010025278.1:0-37303 GCA_963573935.1 Arctocebus calabarensis | reverse complement strand
AGGTATTTTTCTCTAATAATTTGATACCTCATAGTTTAGTATTTCTAGAAATTTTATGGAAATCAAGCTTGGTTTTCTTAGGCATTTAATTTTTGTGTGTGTGTGAGACAGAGCCTCAAGCTGTCCCCCTGGGTAGAGTGCTGTGGCATCACAGCTCACAGCAACCTCCAATTCCTGGGCTCAAGTGAGTCTCCTGCCTCCACCTCCCAACAGCTGGGACTACAGGTGCCCGCCACAACTCCCAGCCATTTTTTTGTTGCAGCCATCATTGTTTGGCAGGGCCTGGGCTGGATTCGAACCCGCCAGCTTAGGTGTACGTGGCTGGCGCCCTAGTCACTTGAGCCACAGACACCAAGCCTCTTAGACATTTATAAAAGTGCAGCTGTGAGTAGGTTATTCCCAGTTTTCTTCTGCTAGTTATTTTCCTGAGTTTTTTTATCATTGAATTCATCAAAATAATTGCACTGACTCCTGCTGATAGTAAGAAAACAAGTTACTTTGTGAAGTTGGAAGCTATTCCTCTGAGTAATCTTGAAGGGCTAGATGCTAGGGAAATTGAAAATGACTTGGCTAAATCATGAATGAATTATGAATAATAATCATGAATGAATTATGACAAACTCAGGTTTGCTAGATTCTAGCATAGTGCTTTCCTGCAGTAATATACCACATTTAGTCAAAAATTTGATCAGATTGATTCTTATTCACAGATCTGAAGTGAAATGTAAAGTAGTAATAATTAATGGTTTTGTTACTTGGATTTCATTCCTGTTTTTCTTTACTATATGAGTTAAAATGGTATGGCTGTTTGAAAACGTGTCATTCTGTTTTAAGTATGTAGGTAGAAAATAGTATTTAAGTTTAATGTTGACATCCAGGAATAAAGAAACAGCAATAGTGAGGTGACTTGTATTTTTAACTCTTGGTTTCAAAATTATTCTCACAAAATTTGGTGTAAAATATTCTACATATTTTGTACTTTATTAACAAGCCATATTTTCAAGTTTCAGAAGAATTAATTTATGATCAATACTAGCTAACACTTATAGGCTTAGTAAATTGCAAATTTGCAAACAGAAAATTCTCAAAAAATGTTTGATCATTTGATTACTATTTTTAGGAGGATTATCTCCAGCTAAATCCCCAAAGGTCTTACTATAGTTTTTTAATTTTGGTTTACTTTTGTTATTTTTTAAGTAGAAGGGATAAAATGTCCAAAATGTCAGTCCTGTCGTTAGGGATACAGTTAAAAGGAAATTTTCATAACATGCATATACTTAAAAGTTTAAGTCATTTGGGGAAGTTTGCCATTCTATATTAAGGATTGATTTTTTTTAAATGCAAAAGTAGAGTAGAATAATGCATTTATATATACCTATATCCCAGCATCAAAAATTAAAAACATTTTGCAGATTTAAATCCTGTTGCTCAACTTACTTTCTTATATGTAAAAACAGATACCAGATGCCATATTATGTTACTCATTTATAGTAGAACCTCTACATCGACCACCCAAGGGACTGTAAAAAACTCATTGAACTTAATCCTTGAGTACATACGGTGCATACCTAGTCGGAAAATTGGTCAGCTTAAGGTGTTGGTCAGTGCAGGGAGGTGATCAACAATGGAGGTTCTAATGTATTTCCTTATCTTTTGACAGATAAAAGAGGTTTTTAAACCATAATTCCACTATCATATCTAACAAACCCTTATCTGATATTTAGTTCATAATTAAAGTTTCATGAATGTCATTTTATAGTTAATTGTTTGAAACAGGACCCAATCAGGATAAACGGGGAAAGGAAGAGTGAATGTCACTATGATGAAATAATGAATGTAGGAAATTCTCTAATAAGACAAATGACTTAGTTGCATTAGCAAAAAAAATAGGATGAGGGTGGGGATAAGGAATGTACATACAGGGAGTAAGAGACATGAGACGCGCCAACAATATGTGGACCCCCAACTGGGTCCTGATTGAAACAAAACACGATAAAGTGACCATTTTACAACAGAATTCCTTCTAATAAATAGGTTTAGCCACCAAGGGATGCTAAATAATTGGTTGAAAAATTGATAGGGGACTTAATCATGGAGAAATCAGGCCGACAATGCCTGGACTAAGAAGTGAATCAGAACCTAAGATGAACAAACAGGTTTGTGCTTCTTAACATGATGCAACAGGAAGTGTGCAGAGCCTGTGAGGTATTGGCCTAAAACAAAGATGTTGAACCTGGATTTAAAAGCTTCAAGGTTGAAATTGTAATATAAAAAATCTTTTAGTTCTTCATTTCTTACCTTTCAGCTATTCCTTGAGGTAGCTGTTTAGTGTATTGAAAAGAACTCACACTTTTTACCACCATGATTCAAATTTTAGTCCCAGGTCTTCTCTGACACTCAACCAAGTGAAGAAATTTTACTTTGTAACTGAAAAGTAATATGTTACAGGATGATTAAAAATATCTAGCAGATTACCTGGCATTTGGTAGTTCCACTAAGATGACTTCTTATTTTATTTAATAATGTTAATTATTCCTCTTTATGGCACCAGAATTACTATCAATTCTATTCATGATCCAATAATATAGTTTTTATTGTGTTTTACTGAAATTAAAAGGAAGAGTAGAATTTCAAAAAAAAATTGTTTTTAACAATCATGATTGTCCATTATTCAGATATTTTTTCTTAGATTCACTCTTTTCCTGCTTTTAGTATTAAGTGTTATAATTCTGGAGTGAAATAATCTAATTAAAAGACTGAGGCATACATTTAATTACAGAGACTTGAAGGTACCCTAAATATCCTTTGAAGCTGGTTCTTTCAGATACTGTCAAGGGGAGTCAATGTAATAAGATGAAGTAAGGATTAATTTGTAGATTTGGGGGAACCGCCCCTCACCCCGGTAATTTTAAAACATTCTCATCATAAAAATAGAGGGTTTTGTTTGTTTGTTTAGTAATCCAGGGTAAAGCTGATTGGTTTACTCCTAACTAAAGGCAAAACGAGCAGGTACAGTTTTGAGAACAAACGTTCATGATATTTATAGTACTGAAGGTTGTGAGGAGTAAATAATTTATGTAAAGTACTAATGAATGATAGCTATATTTTACCATTTCTTGATTTACATTCTCTATTCTTGATTTATACAACATTCTATGATCTGTAAATTATTTTCCTGTTATCTCTTAGCTCTATTGGATTCACATATAAATACAAGTGGAGATTATCTCCTGCTTTAATGTTAGCACAGTGAATCTTTTTCCATCCTTGCCCTTTTAATTTTTTTTTGTCTTTAAATTGTTTCTTATAGGTAGCATATAGTTGGGTCTTGCTTGCTTAATCTATCTAAAAATCTTTGTCTTTTAGTAATATGTACTTAGACCTTTTTTATTCAGTATAATCATTGACATGATTTGCTTCATCTTGCTATTTTCTATTCCTTTTTTTTTTTTCTGGCTTATTTTTCTACAATTCCACTTTATCTCCTTTGGTGGCTTATTAAGTATATCTACTGTATATGTTTAGCAATTGCTTTAGAGTTTGTAGTATACATCATTATCACAGTATATAGTACTGTGAAGTGACATTATACCACTTCTCCCCTCCTGGGCTTTGTGCTATTGTCATACATTTTACTTAGCCATAGGTTAAAAACCCACAGTAGGGCGGTGCCTGTGGCTCAGTGAGTAGGGCACCGGCCCCATATGCTGGAGGTGGTGGGTTCAAGCCCTGGCCAAAAACTGCAAAAAAAAAAAAAAACCCACAGTGTATTTTTGGTGGTTTCAGTGTTTAAACCATTGATTCTCTTTTAAAGAGATTTAAATAATAGTCTTACATTTACCCAGATAGTTACTAATTCCCCTGTTCTTCAATCCTTGTGTAAATCCATGTTTCTATTTGGTGTGATTTTTCTTATGCCTGAATTATTTCCATTAACATTTCTTTTTATTGTGGGTCTGAGGGTGATGAATTCTTTCAGCTGTACATCTAAGCATCTATGTTTGTTTTTTGAAAGGTGTTTTTGCTGAGTATAGAATGCTAGGTTTACAAAAGATGTGGGTTTCCTGTCTTCTGGGTTGCATTGTTTCCAACAAAGAAGTCTGCTGTTATCTTCATTCCTTTGTATCTGTCCTTTTTTCTGATTGTGTGTTTTTCTTTACTATTCATTTCAAGCAATTTAATTGTGATGCATCTTGTATGATGCATCTTGTGTGGTTGTTTATGTTCCTTGTGCCTGGGTTCCTTAAACTATTGGATATGTGCATTTATAGTTTCATCAAATTGTAAAAATATTTTCAGCCATTATTGAAATATTTTCCCTGTCCTCTTCTCTAGGGATTCCAATTACACACCATTGGAAATTATTGCACAGCTGTTACTCTGTTGATTTTTTCTCAACTTTTGATATCCTTGTTCATGGGTTGGTTTTGTTCAATTGCCATTTTTCTATTATAGGTCATCTTTTCTTGCTGCTTTTCATGCCTGGAAGTTTCTACTACTGAGTTTAATCCTTTGGAGTTGGTCTTTTGGAGACCTTTTGGAGTTGTTTCACCCTATTAGGTGCTGGATATTTCTGTATTCCTGTATACTTGAGCTATATTAAGAGACACGGTTAATATCTGGATCAGTCTGTTCTTCTTAGGTTTTGTTTTTTAGCATTATTAGGCAGGACCAGGGCAGCATTTAGTGTAGAGCTAGTGTTTTCCCTGTTAATGAGCCAAAAACCTTTTGAGTACTCTACCCAATGCCCTCTGAATCATTAGGGGTTCCACACTACCTGGCCTTGTGTGAGCTGTGGGATTGTTTCTACTACTGATTAGAGTCTAATCCTTTGGAGTTGGTCTTCCTGGTCTGGCGTAGTTTCCTCACACGTGCATGCTTATCCATACTCAAGAGAAGACATCAGAAGACCCCTCTGGTTACAGCTCTCCCCTCTCCAGTCCTCTCCTCCACGAATTCTAGCTGCCTTGGCTTCCCTGGACTCTGCTCTCCTTCTTCACCCTATGCTAGCTCTGTCTGGGTCTGGGCACCATGGTCTGGAAAATCTCCAGAGACTAGTAAGCTAGGGTAATCACTGGGTTCACTTCGTTTCCCATCTCACAAAGATCACAGGCCTTTGTTGCTTGATGTCCAGTGTCTTGAAAACTACTGTTTAATATGGTTTTTGCCTGGTTTTCTAATTACTGCAAAGAGTAAATCTGGTCCCTGTCAGTATCTCCATTTTAGAAACTAACAAGAGAGGATTGTAGGTGAGTCCCTTGCTTCAGTTTGTACTGTGAGCTATTAGTGGAGCCAGAATTAATGACAGAATCTAGACACTGAGTCAGGGCCTTGGACTTCTCTCACCATATCATAACATCATTGCCTTTCCTACATCAGCAGTCTCATGTAATGGAAGTTATCCCTTTAAACCTTCTAGCTTCATTTAGACCATTTTTTGCTGGAAATCTTTATAAAATGGATTATGTACCCTTGTCTTCTGGAACAGCATTTTGAACATACTTGAACTTTTCATTATTAACATCATTTATGATCTACAGTGGTTATCAGCTCTATCTGACTCAATCCCTATTTTATAAAAGTTTGTAAGGCCCTTTTCATCTCTAGCAGTATGTTCTAGTTGCACTGGGGCAAAGGTGTATATTACCAGGTGCCTGGCCTAATCTTTCCTGCTCCCATTGTATAAAAGCGGCCCACCTCTTCCTGTTGATAAGGGTCAATTACCCCTGTCAAAATGGTGCCTTCTTTACTTCAGCTGCCCATATACAGACTTCAAAGTGCCCTGGGTAACAGGCCTACCTTGTAATTTAAAGGGACCCTTCTATGTCCCCTGGCAAGAATGTAACCCCTTTGGGACCTCCAACCCTGCGAAACCCAGATTGTGAGGACAGTGTGCATAAAATCCTCCAGTGGGTCATGGGGAGTGATAGCTGGTGGGTACTCTTGCTTGTGCCCCTTGGTTCCTGGACCTTGTACTTCCTGGGACCACAGTGTCAGAGAGGGGTCTGTCTTTAATACATATACCACATCCTAAAAGACGGCACCGCGTCCTTTCAGAGTATGGACCACATGTTCATCTGTGCCTGGCCAGGGCAGGATGTAATGAACCGGTGGACTCCACAGGCATGAGCTCATCCCCACGCCTCTGCTCTGAGTGGATCCTTTGGTTGGATGTTCACTGGACACTGACGCCTGCTGAGGCTCTGTGCACAGAAAAGATGAGTCCAAACCTGCACTAGCCATCCCCATGAGGGAAAAACTTTGTAGCCACCCTGGAAGGAAGGAATTTAAAGTAGTCACCACCAAATGGTCAACTGGTGTCTCTGAGGCATAATGCCTTGTCAGGCGTTTGTCTGTTGCAGACAGGTTAGCCATTCTGAGGCAGCAGCCACTAAACAGACCTACTTGTTAGGTGATGCTGCACACATGCCTGTGACTCTGCTCTCTGCTGTCCCCTTTGTCCTATAGATCCAATCACTGGGAGCCTGAGCATAAGGAAAAATGAGCATTTATTCCCCCACCTTTCACAGAGGGAATGTCCTTTAATCAAAGGCTGCTGCTCCTGTGGAGCAATCCAGAACTCTAAACTAGGGATGGTAATGGCTTCCTTCTCTTAATGCCCTCAAGCACTGCTTCAGTCTCCCCTGCTGGCTTTTTGCAATCTCTACTTTGGGAAGTGGCTGTCTTGAGTCATTCCTTTTTTTTTTTTTTTTTCTTGTAGAGACAGAGTCTCACTTTATCGCCCTCAGTAGAGTGCTGTGGCATCACAGCTCACAGCAACCTCCAACTCCTGGGCTTAGGCGATTCTCTTGCCTCAGCCTCCGAGTAGCTGGGACTACAGGCACCCACCACAACGCCTGGCTATTTTTCTGTTTTGCAATTTGGCCGAGGCTGGGTTTGAACCCACCACCTTCAGTATATGGGGCCTGCGCCCTACTCGATGAGCCACAGGTGCCGCCTTTGAGTCACCCTTTTTTAAAGATGCCATCTTTTCTTGCCAGGACCCCAACTGACACAAGAGAGTATTTTCTTTTTTGTCATTTAAAATGAGTTGTAGACAGCAAACATTTCCATGTTAATTCATCCAAAAAATATTTATTGAGCATGAGGGGTTAAATACCAGTCTGTTTGTTGAGGAAACAGCAGTGATCGGGACAGAAAGATAACTTCAAACAGCAATGACCAGCAATAACTGCCCTGATTCGTCCTCCTGAAGGGGACTGACAGTGCCTTTGACTGGGCAGTCTGAGAAGGCCATTTTGGAGGCAGTGAGGTTAGGGACCTGGAGACCTGGACCTGAAAGAAAGGAGTTTGCTATTCAAATATGAGAAAGCAGGATGTTCCAGATGGTGAGGGAGGCGGAGACCTAAGGAGGCTACGAGCTTGCCCTGTTCAGTGCACGGAAGCTTCTGGAACATAATGAACAATACGTGCAGTAACATTAACATAGGTGGGGGACAGTTCACCTATGTATTTGTAGTAAGCATGAAATGCTAACTTAAAATGGGCATTGGCCTGGAATACTATGCAGCCTTAAAGAAAGATGGAGACTTTACCTCTTTTGTGTTTACATGGATGGAGCTGGAACATATTCTTCTTAGCAAAGTATCTCAAGAATGGAAGAAAAAGTATCCAATGTACTCAGCCCTACTATGAATCTAATTTATAGTTTTCATTGAAGGCTAAAACCCAATTATAGCACAGGAATACAGGGAAAGGGAAAAGGGAGGGGAGGGGTGGGGGGAGGATGAGTGGAGGGAGGGCAATTAGTGGGAACACACTTAGCAGGGTACTGGTGAAACTCATTAAAGGTAGAGTATCAATGTCTTTACATAGTGATCAAGAAAATGCCATGAAGGCTATCTATAACAGTACAATCAAAATATTTCTGAATGTATATGAATCGTGCCCTATGATTGCGCCAATGTACATAATTATGATTCAATAAAATTATTTTTAAAAAAAAGAGATCATTTATTGCCACTGAGCAAGGTATTTTTTCTCATTTAACTCAATTCGCTTTTCTAATTGCTCATATATCTTCCAGATTCATAGTTGAGGAAATAGAGGCCTCACTGAAGGTCAGACAGCTCAACTAGATCTAGAGCACCAGATTGTTTAGCTTCTGTAAATGCTTTTACTATGACAGCATCAAAATCAGCTTCCTGTTCAAGAGGTCTAGGACAATCAAGTCCTAACATGCTTTTCTGGCAGTCTAAGTGTGGGCAGATGGATGGGGTTTATGAAACCCCACCCAGGTGCCGTACATAGCAACAGTCCCAGTTAGGTGAGTCCAGGCAGGAGCCCTCCGGAGCCCCGAGGCTCTCTGAGGTGCTTCCTGCTCTGAAGAACAGAGGGTGGGAACTACTCATGGAACAGCCCCTCTGTCCATTGTAATGAGTGTTTGCCATCCTCATGGTGACTTACTGTCCTAGAATCCAGTGGGAGGATTTTTTGTTTTTTTACTGACTGAAATATATTAGGAATTTAGGTGAAACAAAGTAAGTGTCATGTGTCTGTCCTACTTTAAGTTTTTTTTTTAATAAGAGAGAATGCCACATGATATCAAGGAAGAGTCTTTAATGCAAGGATACGTGGGTCACTATAGAAGTTTTGAGACAGTTCATGGTGACACATTATTTCACTTCCAAGAAATATAGTGGACAGAGCCCTTTCTTATTCACCTGTACAAATTTCAACTTGCTGGGCTTATCAGTGTTGCTAGGAAGGCTTCATTTGTTTCCATCTGCATGGATTTTACATTTCTTGATTGTTGTGTATCTCAAAACTTTTGTAATGATCCACAAACAAAGGAGTTACCTGTCAACCCAAAAGCAGAAGCTGACTGGACGAGGATCACACTCCAGGCCTCTCCCGCCCATGCCCAGCCCATCTTCTTCCTCTTGACTTCAGGTCAGAAGGCCACACCCTGGCCCAGTCATCTACAGCTGGCAAGTGGGCGAGTTACACCCTCCCTGCCCACTTAGCAAGGACCATAAGTTGAATTCATCTACACATGGAGTGGGACTTTCATAAGCCATATCTGGAAAATTTACTTTGTCAGAAGTAAGATAAATGAAGATTTTTATTACCCAGAAGGCTTATGTTTTGGTAACAACTGTCTTGCAAGAAAGTACCCATTTCCAGTTTCCCAAGAGATTTAAAACAAAATCACAAGAGCAAATAAACAATGACATGTCCAAAAAAATTAATAGTATATAAGATTTAAAAAACGGAATAATTTCATGTATTAATATTTTTCAAGGACTTTCACAAAGAGACAAAACAAAGTATGGAACAATGAGTACAGTATACGACCATTTGCGTAAAAAAAGAAGAGGAAATATATATAATACATACATTATATATATTCTTTGTATGTCTGAGACCTTTCTAGAAGGATACACAATTTAAAGAAGTCTAGAAAATTTTACACTCTTCAAGCTGAGATGTTTCATCAACATTCCTACCCACACTTCCTGTGGTATTACAAAGCAGGTTATTATTCTGTTTTTCTACATTTTTTTCTTTTCTCACTTGAAACACCAAAGTAATAGACTATGGGAAGACTATGCAATAATCAGAAGCAAATAATGTGAACATTTGTTATTAAAATAAATTGGGCTAATGCACAAAGATTTGAGAACATATCTAAGTTAGAAGCACTGTGAGAAATAACTGGGTATTACAGAACATCATTCTTCACCCAGGGAGGACCTGGTATAGCTCAGCTATGATTTTTTTAAGCACTAATTTCCCTAATTTGATCATTACACATTGTATACAGATATCAAAACACAGCACTGCATTCTATAAATATATACAATCATATGTCAGTTAAAAATAAAATATTAAAAAATAACAAGCCAAGACTAAGTTTCCGATGTCTAGAATTCCACAGCCAACTTTCCTCTTCTTCCCAACAGTGACTTCTACAGAGCTAGGCCTGGATGGACAATCGGCATTGCCTCTCCCTAGCAGCCTACGGCCTCCACAGTCTGAATTTTATAAATGTTCTACCTCCAGATAAATAAATAAATAGGTAAGAATAAAATAAAATTTTCTCCCCACTTTCCGTACAATTCTGTATAGCTATCTAGCTTCCCATTAGTAAACTCTCTCACCGAAAAGAATGTGTCACCTATGCTGGAACTCAACCCCTATCTTCTAATTTACAAAGGATGAGCAAGAATTGGCTCAGAAACTGAGGGGTAGGGAGCAAGCCCACAGGCAAGTGGGGCCCTCCATGCCGTCAGCTGTGGAGAGATGATACCAGGAAGGGAATGCTTAGTAGGCTAATTTGCTCAAAAGTCAAAGATTCTAGATTTTAGATGATATGCTTTAGATAATACATTTCTTAATAGCAAAAGCTAAATCTAAATCCCTTTTTCTTTTTTTCTTTTCTTTTCTTTTTTTTTGAGACAGGGTCTCACTAAGTCTCCCTCAGTAGAGTGCTGTGGTGTCACAGCTCACAGCAACCTCAAACTCTTGGGCTTAGATGATTCTCTTCCCTCAGTCTCCCGAGTAGCTAGGACTATAGCTGCACGCCACAACACCCAGCTATTTTTGTTGTTGTTGTTGTTGTCATTGTCGTTTAGCAGACCCAGGCCAGGTTTGAACCCGCCAACCCCAGTGCATGTGGCCAGCACCCTAATCACTCAGTACAGGCACCTAGCCTAAATCCTTTTTTTCTATCTGTCTTCAGAGTGCCAGAGTGAGAGAGCAAGAAAATAAGTCTCTCTATGGGACATGTACTGTACTGAGAATTTATCACTCCTAGTTTTCCGTCAAAGATGAATGACATCAGGCTGAATGGGTATAGCCTATATTTCAGTTACCCAATATTTCCTACATCATTGCCCTCACAGAAAATGAGAAGATTGGTATGGCACACTGAAGAAAATGGGTGGGTAGCTATTTTAAAGCTAAATTCACCACAGCTAAAGACACCACAGCTAAATTCTCAGGTTGCCCTGGGGCTGGGAGGATAAATAGGGTTTGGAAGCAATCTTTATATTGCAATCTATGGCAATTTCATCAGTGTAATTTCTTAGGTGTGTATATACATATCCAGGGATACATATAGAGAGAGTACATATAACATATATATATGTACACGTGCATTATAGATGCATACACACCTTTTTACCTAGATTACTTAGATATATGTATAATATAACAAAGTAATTGTACATATTCATATATACTTCACTTCAATTCTTTGTCTAAAGAGTTTTGGGGGCTAAGTTTAGCAATAGTAATACCAGAATTCCATCCAGGTATAATCCAGAATGGAATATCTATTTCTCCATGGAATACTTATTTGGGAATGCTGATGTAAATAGAAGGAGAATACAAATTACCATATTGGTTTTTAAGGGCAAGATAATATTGTTTGACTCAATTCAATAAATAACACTGACAGTATATCATGTGCTATGTGTGGCAAAGGATAAGAGAGATATACTTACTGCCCTTGTGGAGTGTGTGATGGGATTAGCAAGACAACCGATTCAAAAAGCAGTTATGGTCAAGGGTGGTCACTTCTAAGGTGGAGGAGTTTGGGCACAAAGCTCTACACCTCACACAAGACAGGAAGTAAACAGAAGTGGGAGCAGGTAGGAACCAGGAGAAACTTCTTGAAAAAAGTTACAACTAAATAGCAACCTCGAAAATAAGTAGTTTAAATGGCTTACACTCTTACTAATTTTATTGTCTGTTTTATCAGTTATTAAGAAAAATAGGATAAATATCTGCTATGATTATGGGTCTTTTCTTTCACCTGCTTTTGCTTTAGATATTTTGAAGTTATTTGATTCAAACTAATTTAGAACCACCTTATTGTATTTTATTATGATGTGACAATTTTTAGCTCTACTAATGTATTTTGCCCTAAAGTTTACTTTAAGTTTTGAGTCATTTCGCCAGCTTTCCTTTGGCTAGAGTTTGTATGGTATATCTTCTTTTATTGATAATACTTATTCAGTGATGACAAATATGCATCCTGGCCTTATTAGAGTCTGAGTGGGTATGTTTATCCCGGTCCCAGAAAAGGATTTAGAACCTTTAAAATTCCATTTCTCCCCCCTCCAGTTTTTTGCTGTCAGGTACTTTAATTCTAAGTACATTTTAAGAGTCTTGTGCTCTACTGACTGTACTTTTGGGCAGACACTATATGTATTTTAAATCTCACAATACATTAATATTATCATTGTTTCCTAAGTCAATATTAATTTAGATTTACCCATACATTTCCAACATTGGATCGTGTTCCTTTTGCCTAAGGAATTTCCTTTCATACTTGCTTTCAGCTGCCCTTCTGGAGGCACAGCGTCTTAGCTTTTGTGTCACTGAAAATGTCTTTATCACATCACAGCACTTTTTTTTCTTATTAAACTTTGTTTTAATGAGTCTCAACATTCTGTAATAGATTCTTGGTCAAGTTATTTCCATTAAAAAGTATTGATTTTAAAAACTAATCATTTAAAACTGCTACACAAAAAGAAACAAATAGTCCACAAAACATTCTTTTTCCCTTCTGAAGGCTTTGCAATACTTTGTTTTCATTAACCAGTCTCTTACTATTAAACTTAAATGGCCATTTAAACTAACAGTTCTGGGATATTCTTCTACCACTGATTAAGATGGGATGGCGGGTATTAGGGATAATGATATTCATTTAGCCTTCTGAGTTTTCTGGGCAGACTTGGTGACCTTGCCAGTTCCAGCCCCTTCTAGTCCACTGCTTTAATGACAGCAACAGCAACTGTCTGTCTCATGTATGAACAGCAAAACAACCCAGAAGAGAATAGTCAGAAAAGCTCTCAACACATCTGGGCTTGCTAGGAACCATATCAACTATGACAGCATCACCAGATTTCAAGAATTTAGGGCCATTTTCCAGCTTTTCACCAGAGCTGCAATCAATCTTTTCCTGCAGCTAAGCAAACTTGCAGCAATGTGAGCCCTGTGACAATCTAGTACAGGAGTAGAGCCAGCACTAATTTGGCCTGGATGGCTCAAGATAATCACCCGAGCAGAGAAGCCAGCTGCTTACATTGGTGGGCCATTTTTACTGTCACCAGACACATTCTTGACGTTGAAGCCCATGTTGTCCCCTGCAAGTGCTTTGCTCAAAGTTTCATGGTCCATTTCAACAGACTTCATTTCAGTTGTAATATTGGAGCAAAGGTGTCCACTGTGCTAGGTTGAGAACAGAACACCAGTCGCCACTACTCAGCCCACAGGGACAGTACCAATACACCAATTTAGCAGACATCCTGCAGAGGCAGATGCAAGGGCCTGTCAGCTGGCTGAGTTGGTGGCAGGATACAATCAGAGCTTTAAGCAGCATGATTCCACTGGCATCACCATCTTTCCCGGTGACTTTCCATACTTTGAACTAAGGCATGTTAGCACTTTGCTCCAAGGAATTGTCACTATTCCAATCAGAAATTGGCATGAATGCTACTGTGTCAGGGTTATAGGCAATTTTCTTAATGCAAGTGCTGACTTATTTAATGATTTCCTTGTATATCTCCTGGGTGTAGTGCGGCTCAGAGGAATCCATTTTGTTAACACCAACAATTAGTTGTTTCACACTCGGCATGTAATCCAGGAGAGCAGGCTCCCGGCTCTGCCCATTCTTTAAGATGCCAGCTTCGAATTCAACAATGCCAGTAGCAACAATCAAGGCAGCACAGTCAGCCTGAGATGCACCTGTAATCATGTTTTTGATAAAGTCTCTGGGGCATCAATAACGGTCATGCCACATTTGGTAATCTCAAATGTCTACAGGGAGATACCAATGGTGGTGATATCATGCTCATGCTCAGCCTTCAGGTTATCCAAGACCCAAGGTATACTTGAAGGAGCCCTTTCCCATCTCAGCAGCCTCCTTCTCAAATTTTTTGGTGGTTCTTTTGTTGTTCCCACCACATTTGTAGATCAGATGGTCAGTAGCAGTGACTTACCTAAAGTCCATCTACATGTCCACTGATGACGATGTTGGTATGAGTCTTTTCTTTTCCTATTTTGGCTTTTATGGGAGGCAAGAAGCCACAGTCTCATTCTTGACAAATGTTTTCACTAGCTGTACAATTCTAGGTTGACAATTACTTTATTTCAGCATTGGTGAGTTGTTGTCTGTCTACTAGTTTTCTTTGGTTTTGTTGAGAATTTGGGTGTCAGTCAATTGCTGCTTCTTTGAAAGTGTTTTCTCTAGCTACTCTTACCTTTTGTGTTTTCTCACTGTGATATCCCTAGATATAGATTTCTTTTGATTTCTCTTGCTTCAGGGTCCCAGGACCTCTTTGAATATATAGCTTGATTCCTTCCACCAGTTTTGGAAAATTCTTGTCTTTTATTTCTTCAGATATTGCTTCTACCACATTCTCAATTCCTAAAAGCTTGTTACAACTCCTCACTATTACCTCTATGACTATTTTCCTCTCTTTTTTTTAATCCTTTCATAACCCCAGGAATTTAAAAATATTTTCTACCAATCTATTTGCTGGTGTTATAATTCTCTTTGGCTAAATGAAAATAGCTATTAAATTCATTCATTGAGTTCTTAATTTGTATTTTTCAATTGGCTCTTTTTTAAATTGGCTATGTCTTTTTTAAGTTTTAGTTTTCTGCCAAAATGCTCAACTTTATCTTCTTGAATGTAGAAAGCATAAGTTATTTTAAGTAGTTTGCTTCTGCCTGGCACCACCAGCTAGCTGAGTGGGTTTCAGCCTTAGTAGCCTAGTAGGATAATCTGGGTAGGTATAAATATCCCAGTGCACAGGATAAACTTCAGACCAATTAAATGTGAATTTCTGAGATTGTGAGACTCTGTGGGCCCAGACAGTAATATGCTGTAGGTTATCCAGGTGATTCCAATTAACATCCACAACTGAGAATCATCACCTTGATCGAAGTTCAAGATTTACTATTATTTATAGTGAGATAGCCCTCCAAGGGCCAGTGTAGGGTTGCTTTCAAGTCATTTGTTCTTCTGGGAGGCAGTACTTTGCAGTAGCAACCCTATGGTGTGAAGTTTACCACGGCCACCCCCTTCCGGGCAGCGTATAACTCATCGGTATAACTATAGCACTGGGAGGCTGTAAAAAAGATTCCCAGTCTCTCAGCTGCTGCTTTAAAAATTAGCAAAAGCTCTGAAAGACAAAGCTGTCTCAATTGTTAGGTCCAAATCTCAGATTTTACATCTTCCCCAGAAATTCTTCACCACACGTTTATCTCTCGGATGCCTTCAGGAAGATATCTTTCAAGCAGGTATTTTTTGTATGCTGTCCACTTTTTCTCATTCTCACCAGGCTTGGTCCAAATTGCCTCACTTGCCATTTGAGCGCTGGAGGCTCAAGTATCTGGAACTTGGTGCTGTAATTTGACCTGGGGGTAGAAAAAATGCGAAGCGGGAGGACAGCAAAGATACTCTAAACTAAAGGATTTAGAATCATAGAAGTCTCAAGGTTAAATAAATACACGACTATATATATTCATTTACATGTACATGTTTGCATAATAGATATTTGTCATGATTTGTTGGCATCTCTTGAATAGCTTTTCTATTGCCATGAATTTCCCCGTATTGTCAGTTCTGCCTGTCCATGTTAGAAGTCCGAACTTGATCTCCCAGCCTGCTTTACAGGTAGGCACAGCCGTGCGACTTAAGCTTTGAGGATCTGGTCGCCCCCTCATCTTTTGGATTCGATGGCCTAGGGAGCGGGCATCTTTGGTAGGCTTTTGCCTGTAGAGGGCAGCAGCGGTGAAGTTTTATGCATCTGAACCTCAGTTCTTTGATGTGAGCTATTTCAGTTCGGGTCCTGAGAGAAGGGGACTCCCAGAGAAGATTAAAACGAGCTCGTATTCTATTGAGGGTAGTGCCTGTGCGAGGGAAAATGCTCAACGGTCCACAAACGCGGGAGAGGCACCAGGCCGCGATGCAAATCTGACCCTGAGTAAGGAGGGAGGGACAGGCTGGGTGCAAGCGCCCTGGTGCACCGTGCAGTCTAGGGAAGGCCTGGTAAGGCCCTTGGGGAGTCCTTGAGCTGTCTCAGATGGCTGTCAAAGACGTTCCCCTTCCTTCGGGAACCAGGGTGCTAGGGTATCCTACAACGCTCCTCTGGGTGAGAGCCGCCCACGGGAGGTCGGGCCTCGCTGCCAGCTCCAAAGAAGATGTCAGAAGACCAGCAGCTGGGACGTGTAAGAGGCACACGCAATGTCTACACGGTTTGGGAAAACTGATTTTTAAAATATTCTCAATTAACGTAGTGCAGCAGTAAAGACGGTGACTCCCAGGAAACGACTGAGTCTCACCACACCTGTATATTGGCTTGCAGCCTCCAATGCGACAGGTGTGAGGAAAGGGATGCGGGATGGAGAACAGCCGAGGCAGCACTTCTCGCTGTAAACAGCGCTGCGGGGGAGAAGTTCACGCGCGCGCCGCCTGTCTTTACCCCGCCCAGGGTGACACGCCGTGGTCTACTAACCCTGTTTTGTTTTTTCTCTCCTTCCCTCACGCTAAGCCACTTTTTTATTACCTACTATCGGATTGTCTATATCTTATTGTTTTTTTCCAAATATCCTCTACTTGTTTCCTTCCCATATTCAACGATCTATCATTTGTCCAGTTGCACAACTGATTTAGCATGAGTCGCCTTGGCCAAAAATGTTATTAAAGGAGGAAATGTTGTAAACACATGTAACATGTAGAATACTATGGCTTGAGACAAAAGCAAATGACTTTGTACTGAGTTAGTGATTTCAGGAGTTATATATGAAATAGTGGTTTCAAACTGTGGCACAAAGTCACAAATAACTTCAACAAAATCTACTGCCAGATGCCTACACTCATCTGCCGACAAAGCGCCCGGAGGAAGGATGTATCTCTTCTCCTTTGCACCCCCTATTTCACAGCGGTATCTCCCACAGTTTAGAAGAAAGGTATACACCTGGAATCCTACTACTGTGCCTAGCCCGCAGGTGTGACAGTCTCTAGGGCATCCAAGAAAGGAGCAATTTGAAATATTGTCAGTAGAACTTTAATTGAAGTCCAATAACCAATCCCCTACATTTTTTAATTAAAAACAATTTTGTGGTGTGGTTAGAAAAAAAAAAATTTTTTTTTAAGTAAGACCAGAATTAGTAAAAGGTTATAGTCTTTAAAAAATAATCCCAGAATCTGGGCGGCGCCTGTGCCTCAGTGAGTATGGCACTGGCCCGATATACCGAGGGTGGCAGGTTCAAACCCAGCCCCAGCCATACTGCAACAAAAAATAGCCAGGCATTGTGACTGTAGTCCCAGCTACTCCGGAGGCTGAGGCAAGAAAATGGCCTAAGCCCAGGAGTTGGAGGTTGCTGTAAGCAGTCTGATGCCATGGCACTCCACCGAGGGTGATAAAGTGAGACTGTCTCTACAAAAAAAAAAAAAAAAAAAAAAAAAAATCCCAGAATCTACTGATCTACTGTGAGGAACAAGTGCTAGAGGATAAATACCAAAGCATATAGTGCTCTGCTGCTGCTTGTTCCGTTAAACAACTGTTCCTCTTGTTCAATCCGTATTTTCTCCAATTTAGGCAAAGGTTATAGCAAAAGATGACATCTGTCATATGAGTGGTTCCCAAAATGGGAGTGTTTGTGTTTCTGAATCTTGTTCACATCACCTTCCTAGGCATATTACATAATACTTAGATATCCTGGTTTGCTCCCTTACACTTTACCAGCTGATGGTTCCAATTTTACAAGAGAAAACAGACATGGAAACCTTGTTCTTGGTAACTAGTCCTAACATTAAATAGAAGTGTGACTTATTCATACCAAGCATCTTATTTAAAGGCTGTATTTATTTATTTATTTTTGTTTGGTGGGGGTGGAGGTGGGAAGGGGGATTGATACAGTGTTACTCTGTCGCTGTGGGTAGAGTGCCATGGCATCATAGCTCACAGCAACCTCAAACTCTGAGTTCAAGTAATCCTCATGCCTCAGCCTCCCCAGAAGCTGGGGCTATAGGTGACCTCCAGGATGCCAGCTAGTTTTTCTATTTTTGGTAGAGATGGGTCTGGCTCTTCCTCAGGCTGGTCTAGAACTTCTGGGCTCAAGCAATCCACTGGCCTGGGCCTCCTAAAGTGCTAGAATTATAGATGCTAGCCACCCACCTGGCCTAAAAGCTGCATTTTCAATAAAATTTTTTTGTTCTATAATCTTTAATCAAAGTTTAAGACTTATTAATGTTGTTGTTTTTTTTTCTTATTAATGTTGTTTGATCAACTTTGTAATAACTAAAAGATGACTCAAAACTTTCAACATTTTGATCCCAGTAAATTTTTTTAAATTAAAATAATATACCTACTTTTGTTGCAGATAAATTATTAATATGACTTCCATTAAAAATGCAAATTGCATGAGGATTCTGTGTAGAATGGAAATAAAGCTTCAAGAAAAAATAGTGAGGCAAAATATCTGGCTGATTATAAATGGAACATGTTCAAGTATTATGAATGATGGCAAGTATCAAAGAGTTACATTTAACTGGATATATTTAAATGACTGATGTAAAATTTCATTAATATTTACTATCAGCCAAAAATTACATCCTTATATAATTTTTTTAAAGTTATGACAAATTTTGGCTTGGCGCCTGTGGCTCAACGGGCTAAGGCGCCAGCGACGTACACCTGAGCTGGCAGGTTCGAATCCAGCCTGGGCCCGCCAAACAACAATGACGGCTGCAACCAAAAAATGGCCAGGCATTATGGCGGGCACCTGTAGTCCCAGCTACTTGGGAGACAGAGGCAGGAGACTCGCTTGAGCCCAGGAAGTGGAGGTTGCTGTGAGCTGTGATGCCATGGCACTCTATCCAGGGTGATAGCTTGAGGCTCTGTCTCAAAAAAAAAAAAGTTATGACAAATTTAGACTTTATCTTAGAACAATATACAAAAGGATAAATGATTTTTCTAAAACATGTTTATAAGACATGTAAGTAAAGAACAATTCTTGAAGAACAGAACAGTCTAATACAAGTCTATTACTTAGGTTTCATAATGCACAACTCATTCCTTATTCATTGGGTGATTCTCCCGCAGCAGGGCACAGGAGAAAATGTTGGGGAGAGAGTGTGATAACAGAAATTCAGCTTTTTCATTAACTCATTTTGTAATCCATGCTGGCTCACCTATCTAGCTTTGTTTCCTCATTTGTAAAACGAAGTGATTGGACTATGATTCATTTAAAACTGGGGGCCATTCTATTCTATCACTATAAGCTCTATCCTCAATGTCTTCAGAGAGTTCATTCTATTTTTCTGTTAATTTGGAGTTCTTTTCTAGAAATAATGTAAATATAGTTGGAAATAAGGAAGAAGACATTAACTTTCCTCACTCTCCATTAACTTTAGAGAACATGCTTTTCCAAGGCTTACGGAATGAATAAATGGTCAAGAAATCAGATGAAACCACTGCACAACCAAAAGTGGAATTTTTGAGACTTTGGAGAAGATCTCCTAGATACTGTGAGTTGGAATTCGGCATGATTACATAGGACTTCCCTTTATACCAGGCATTCTTGTAGTTGTCATTGTTGTTTAGCAGGCCTGGACTGGATTCAAACCTGCCAGCCCCAGTGTATGTGGCCGGTGCCCTAACCACTGAGCAATAGGCCCCCAGCCTTTACCAGGCATTCTTAAATGGGTGTCCATAGGTAGAATGCAAAGGATTCAAAATCTTGTGTAGGAAAAAATACACATTTCTTCTCACTTAACTCTTAAGTTAAATATTTTTATTGAATTACGAAGTAGGCCATAACCAGAGTAATATTTGACATTACCATCACCAATAAAAATCAGTTTCTTATAGTGCAGTTGTTATAGATATTTCAAAATACGTTCTTCTTGAAATTACAGTAGTTTATTAGACCCAGGGCTAGCTTAGGTTATTTAATGCAAAGAGATGTACCCACATAGCTACATACAAACCTAACACTACCGTTATGTAACAAGTTTGGCGTTAATATTTTTGATAACCATATTTTGACATAATTCACCTCCTTTTAAGCCTATGTTTCATGTAAGCTGCTCTGAGAAATAGGCCTCACTAATTGCCAAAGGAGTCTATGGTACAAAAAAAGGGATCAGCCTAGCAAAAGCACAGACAAAAAGCTCATCAGAAGACCACTGTGCAGCTTGGGGCAATTGATGGAGTCACTGTGAATCTGAAAAACTGCAAACTGAGCAGAAAGCCATAAGCAGCAATCAAAACTTCAATTTAAGAGGAAATGAAATGTTTTTCCGAAATCCCGGAAGACAAGGGTAAGCAATGAGGATAGGAGGGGCCCATTTCAGTCTCGTGCTTTGTCACTGGGAACAAAGGCGACAGAATGGCCAACAACCCACTTCCTGTTGACTGAAGCTATTGCCTATCCCCACCCCATTAACTCCCCATCCTCCATCAGAGGGGCACAAGCCGGACCGAAAACCTAAACCACTGAATAGAAGATCTTTCAAAAGGCAGGTCTAGGGATTTCGGGGATACCGCAGGGTCCTTTCCTCCGGTCTGCACACTGTGGCTGGGTCCGGCACCGGAAAGTTTCAGCCACCACTTCAAGTTTGGAAACCTTGTTTGCCAGACGAAAGGTTCCCGCTACTCCTGGCTGGCGTTCCATTTCCTTCCCTGTGTCTCGGCGACAGTTTCAGTCGGTCAGGGACACTAAAACCTTTACTTGCAAGCAGGTGGTCTCCTAAAAAAATTCCAAGCGCAGACCTCCTGAAGACCTCAGGTTCGAGAACCGAACCCTCCAGTAAAGCACTGAGACTCCGCCCCCGTCACTGCAGCCGGGGCAACACTCCGGCCTCGCTCCCGAGAGCGGCGCCGTTGGCTTACGTTTCGGTGCGTGATTGGCCATTTCACCCTGGCGGGCCGCGATTGGTGGAGGCGTGCCGGCCCCGCCCCTCGCCCCCGCCTACGGCCCGCGGCTGCCCGGGTGTCCTCGCGCTGCTAGTCCGCGCGCAGCCTGGCAGTTTGTCTCTTCCTCGTCCTCTATCTTGAGTCCATGGCCACCGCCGCGACCGAGGAGCCCTTCCCTTTTCACGGTCTCCTGCCAAAAAAAGAGACCGGGGCCGCATCCTTCCTCTGCCGCTACCCGGAGTATGACGGGCGGGGGGTGCTCATCGCTGTCCTGGACACGGGGGTCGACCCCGGGGCTCCGGGTATGCAGGTGAGGCAGCCCCCGAGGGCCCGGGCGCGGGGGCGCGGGGGGCCGGGACGCAGGCGGGGACGCAGCGTCCGAGCCCGGCAGGCCGAAGCCCGCACTCTGCGGCCGAGCCTGGGCTGGGGTGAAGAGGGCCCGGAGGAGGCAGACGCGGGTGCTGGAGCGACAGGCGCCCGCCAAGGGGACCTGGAGGCGCCGAGTGTCGGATGTGCAGGGTGGGTGAGGGCCCAGAGCCTGGGTGCCCGGGCTGGGCTGTTGGTGGCCCTAGACAAAAGCTGTGTGTCTGGCGCGGCAGGTTAGGGGAGCCCGGTCCGCTCTTCACCCCCAGGGAAGCCCATTTTTGCTTAGATGCTGCCAGGCCGGACACCTCGGGGCTCCTTACCCCCAGGCCACCTTCCTCTGCAGGTCCTCCGTGTCTTGGTTACCAGTCCTTGCCAAATATTTTCAAAGGAGAATTGTACAATTTTTGTCTTTGGGATGGGGTGGAGAAAACAGATGGACAAATGACCTATCAGAACTTAATTGTTAAGGTTCTGGAGATTTGGTTTGGTTCAGTCTTTAAACAGGAGAGCCAGTTTTGGAAGAGAATACGTTTCCGGAATTGTTTCTTCTGGTAGTTTTGTGTATTCTATTTTTAAACGGTCTTCTGCGTGTATTTGCTTAGGGTCACTGTCTTGTGGCTTAGCCTTCGTTTACATAGCAAGAATTCAGTCAAAGTTTGTTTTGGGTAAACTTTGAAGGTCTTACGAAATTGTTTCTGTACCTCAAAACGTAAGACAACATACTTTAACTATGGCTTAAGTTTTGCCTCAGGCAACTTTAAAATATCTAGATCAGAATACCATGCCAAAAGGTAATTAAAAAAAAAACAAATGCTTCTCAGTTGAAAGCATTCTGTTTAGTCTTTACAGAATAACTTTTGTAAATGTAGTTTTTTGCCAAAATCCTGTAATAAAATTTCACCCTGTTCAAGATTAGTTTCCCACGATCTTCCCTGACTAATCCTATTGTGCTGATGTCTCTTTTTTTATCTGTCCTTCATCTGTGTATCTTACCTCCCTTTCTGCACAGAACATTGATGCTTAATAATTCTCTTCCTCCTGCTCCCAATATCCCTTCCCCTCTGGATCCTTTATTGTGTTCTCTGATAAATGAAGTAGCATTTTGGAGGTCAGTAAATATGGGGGGGCGGCCTTCTGGCTAACTGTATAGAAGCCCTATGGGAATCTTGCTTCCTGGTGTTAATTGTTCACCATTGTGGAGTACAATACTTGAGGAATTAGAAGAGGAGCAGGTGATGAGTACCCTCCTGTGAACTGTAGTTGTATAGTGTTGTTATTAGCTCATTAATGACAGCCATCACCTCAATGAGGCTTTATTTCATAGTAGTAATGCTTTCTGTTCTGCTGTGGAGTGTATTTACTTTTTATAGGGATAAGTGGGAGGAGAACAGCTGGGATAAGTGGTTCACTGGTTCTTTTGTCAAGATAGTAAGAGAATCAGAAAAATTTGGAGAAGTACTGTTCCTTAGAAATTTGTTTGTACAATTTTAAGATATGCCTATCAAATTATTCTGTTACTCTGTCTAAAGTAACAGTGATTTTTTCACCCCACAGAGCTACTATGAAAATGGATTGAGAGGATTAATTACATCTGACTTTCTAAAGTGTTCAAGAAAAATATTAAACACTGATTTTTTTAAATAAGGATATTTAGTATAAGGAGTTGATGCTGAATCTTTAATCAGTTATCTGAAGGGTAAATATGACTTATATTATTGCATGAATAAAATAAATATTCAATAAAATATTGAAGTCAAATGAAAACAATTCATTATCTTCCAACAGCTTGAACTCTCAGACACTGACCTAAATGTGATTAAGAGAAATTCAGTAAGGTACTTACAAGCATGAGTGAATTTTTTAAGGAACTTTTTCCTCTTAATCTGTAATAGATTTATCTTGGGATTTATATATATATATCATTAAGATAAAAATAAAAAGGAAAGAAAGAATGGAATAGGGGGAGGAGGCTGAACTGGCCAGGTGAGGTCTAAAAAAACTAAAGGCATAAGTGAAAACTTTGAAGAACTCAGCTCATTCTTTGATGACTTCCTTGGGCCCAGTTCTTTTGTGACAGCTCTCTGTTAAAAGTGTGTGTTGGAGAGGGGTAGTGCACAACAGGAGAAGAGTGATAATTATATAAATGATTAACTATTTCTTCAGGAAATATTCAAACACCTGCCAGGTGCCTAAAGTTGTGTTAAATGATGTTGTCTTGCGATCTGTAACTGTTACAGAAATTGGGCAATGGGAGGCAGTGGCATCGAATGAGAACTGGGCCAATTCAGTTATATAGACAAAATGGAAATTGGACCAGACCAGAATATACTATGTATGCAGTAACCAGGAGGTCTCCCTGCCACCAGTCTTGCTTCTCTGGGATCCATCTTTCACAATGCCCAAGTTATTATTCTTAAAAAAAAAAAATTACTTAAAACAAAACCATTTTGGAGTCCTAACTGCTTTTGCATACAAATCCAAAAATTTGAACTTTTTATATAAGGCCGTTTACCATATAACACTATCCTCCTCATGTAGCCTCACTTTGCCAGCCCATCCCTCCTCCATCCCCCTCCATCCCCCTCCATCCCTTCTATGCTTCCCCTTGAACATCTCACTCTTTTCCACTCTCCCAGATGTTTCATGTCCTTTTCCCAGCACCTGTATCTGCATGTGATAGTTAATCTTACTGCAAGCCTTCTACATCACCTCTAAACTCCCGTCTAATCCATTGAGACCCAGCTGGGTCTTGAGTGCATTACTTTTGGAGAAATCAATTGATTTAATTCCACCCCTCTCCATATATTTATGTGTATATACTAGTTCCCCCAAGCTGGTTTTTGTATTCTTATATGCTTCACAGATGTTGTCCTTAGTGTTAGTATGTATTGTCTTATATTGTAGTTAGCTCTCCACTCATCTCTCTTCCCAGCTGATAGTAAGCTTCCTGAAAGCAAAGATTGTCTTATTTGTTGATTGTTATATTCTCAGAATAAAAGTCACAAAATAAGGTGCAGTGGCTCATACTTGTAATCCCAGCAGTTCGGGGGGCTTAGACGGGAGAATCACTGGAGGCCAAGAGTTTGAGACTAGCCTGAGCAACATAGCAAGCCCTCATCTTTAAAAATAAAAGAAATTGGCCAGGTACGATGGCATACATCTGGAGTCCCAGCTACTCAAAAGATTGAGGCAGGAGGATTGCTGGAGCTGAGGAGTTGCAGGTAACAGTGAGATATGATTTTGCCACTGCATTCCAGCGTGGTCAATAGAGTGTGACTCTGTATATCTGAAAGACAAAAACAAAGAAGTTGTAATGAGAATTTGTAGAGAGAGATCCTTGTAAGTGAAGCTTGTGGAAATGGCTGGCAAATAAGTCACTAAATCCCATTAGACTTTTTCCCTTGCTCCTATACTCATAATGAGTTTCTAATGAGAGGGATCTCGTTAGTGATTGCTTGTTCTTGATCTGAAGTCACTGAAGTTTCCTCATTTAATGACAAGATGAAGGTAGGTGGTTTGTGTTCCTAGTGCTCATTGTGTGTTTTTTAAATATGAACTTATTTGAAGTACATCTTAAAATAGGTTATTTTCTTATTATATGACCTATCTAATTTTAATTTGGTAGATAGCATTAACTTCCTCTTAATTGATTCTATTTTAGTAAACTTATCTACATTTTTATTTTATTTTTTGAGAAATAATTTTTTTTTTTTGGTAGAGATATAGTGTCACTTTATTGCCCTCGGTAGAGTGCCATGCCGTCACACAGCTCACAGCAACCTCCAACTCCTGGGCTTAGGCAATTCTCTTGCCTCAGCCTCCCGAGTAGGAGAAACAAATTTTTTTATGTAAGTTTTATCATAATTTTTATAAGAGTTTAGTATGATTTCCACAGTAATTTTTTAAAAAAATATGACTTTGAGCCTCATATTAGAATTCTCATTTGTTATGGGTATAGATATCTCCCAAGAAGTAAAGAATTACAATAGGCAAGAGTAACAGTGGTACCTGGGAGAACTTTATGGCCCTTCAAGCTGTCAGGCTCTCAGTTTTTTTATGGCAAAGTAATTGAAGTGAGATTTAGGGTCCACTAGCTACCCCCTTGCTTTGTCTTACAGAGAAAAACGTGAGTGCCTTTGTCTCCTCCACATAGTGAATTTCCTTCTCCTTCTTAGTATGCCTTATTCTAAAGCTTTGAGGATACTGTAGAGGAAATACTTGGTGTTGGGAAGGGGTGTATGTTGGTCAGAAAGACAAAATGGACATTCAACTTTGTCTTAAAATGAGGAATTTCCAGGTGGAAAATGAGTCTGAAGACTTTGTGCTCTTTCACATTGTTGACATTGTTCACGTTCCTGTTTCTTCCTTGAGGGTAGGGGTCATCTTTTGTCAGTTGCTGTATATCTGATTTCTGTTTGTAACTCAGGGCATAGATCATGAATGCAACAAATTCCCTTTGCAAAGTTAGGCCAGAAAGAGCCTAAAAATGATTTTTCCCACAAAAACAGTATGAAAATTTAGCATTACTGTTACTTGTTACAGTTGTATATGGCTGAAATGAAAATTTGTGGGCTGCCAAGAAACCATCCCTCATGAAAATCAGTCTTAATGCAAAATAATTAGTGTTAGAGCATTCAATAATTAAGTATTGAGTGCCTAACAAATACTGCTAGATATCGGGCATACGTTGAGTAATAAAATAGAAATAGTTCTTGCCTTATATTCTGATAGAGGAAATAGATAAAGAATCACCTAAATGTATAATTAGAAATTGAATTACGTGTTGTGAGAGAAACAAGGTACGGTGAAAAAGAATACTCAAATTTAGAATGGTAGTCTTTTAAAAGAAGTCATCAGGCAGGCCTTTCTGAGAGGCAACAATAGTGGAAAACTGAAAGATAAGGTGGAATTCTGTTGAACAGCTGAAGGGATAAGGGATTCTAGGCAGAAGGACCCTGCTTAAAAAGTCACGAGGCAGGAAACAGTTTGTCATGTTTCAGGAATTGAGAAGAAGTTGGTGTGGTTACTGGAGTGGCAGGGGTCAGATAGAGCAGGGCTTTTTATATGAGTTCTCTGCTCCATGTGTCCAGCAGTGGGCGTTAAGGGGAGGACTGATACAATACAGCTTGTTTGAATATAGGTTAAGTGTTGAAAATCTGAAATGTTCTGATAAACATGTCCTTTGAGCTTCATGTCAGCTTTAAAAGAGATTTTGGAGTATTTCAGATTTCTGGATGAGGGATATTCAACCTGCATTTCTTTTGGTTGGCACCAAAGATGGAAGCTGAGAAACCTCTAAGCAGGTGATCCACATAACGAAGGCAAGAGGTGATGGTGGTCTGAAGAGTTAGTATAGTGGTAGTGAAAATCAGAGAAGATGGATTGGAACTATGTGTTAGAGAAATAATTAACAGGACTTTCTGATACCTTTGATGTGAGGAGTAAACTGGAGGAAAGAACCAGAAACGAATTTTTAAGTTTCTGGCTTGAGCAGTTTCTGAGATGGCAAATGCTGGAGGAAAATGGGTTTGGAGGTCATGTCGACTTTGGACTTGTTGCATTTAAGGTGTTAGTGTGGCATCCAGTAATGGTTCCATTAAATGGTACTACAACTTTTTCCACTGAAGTATTGTACTTGTCCAGCCCAAAGCTCAGCTTCTTCAGATCTTTTCTCAAATGCTACCTTCTCAGCAAGGCCTTCCTTGACTAGCTGAGTTAAAATTGAAAGCCCTACATCACATATCACCCTTCCCTGCTAAATTTTTCTCCACAGTGGTGTCACCCTCTGACATGTTCTTTATTTTAGTTTGATTATTGACTGCTTCCTTGCTATAACATAAGGTCTCTGAGGTCAGAGATTTTTGTGTGTTTATCACTACTGTTTCCCCAAAACCTAAAATAGGGTTTGGCCTATAGTAAATGCTCAGTAACTATTTGTTAGGTGAATGTATAAAACCACTTGAAGGATCTTGTGGTGGTTCCAGGAATAAATTTTCTTGTTATTATTCATCAAGCTTTTGTATTAAAAGAATTTAGTTCTCTTTTTTTGGCTTGGCGCCTGTGGCTTAACAGGCTAAGGCGCCAGCCACATACATCTGAGCTGGCGGGTTCGATTCCAGCCCGGGCCCACCCAACAACAATGGTGGCTGCAACCAAAAAATAGCCAGGCATTGTGGCGGGCGCCTGTAGTCCCAGCTACTTGGGAGGCAGAGGCAGGAGACTCGCTTAAGCCCCGGAATTGGAGGTTGCTGTGAGCTGTGATGCTACAGCACTCTATCCAGCGTGACAGCTTGAGGCTCTGTCTCAAAAAAAAAAAAAGAATTTAGTTCTCTTTTTTAAAGGAATGCAGTTTTGTGGGACATGTAATATACACACAGACACACACGTAAGTTTACCTTGCTTTCTTTAAGGATAAAACCCTAAAATCTGTAATTCTTATCTGACTTGTCTTAATTTTCAGGTTACATCTGATGGAAAACCAAAAATCATTGATATAATTGATACAACAGGAAGTGGTGATGTGAATACTGCTACAGAAGTTGAGCCCAAAGATGGTGAAATTATTGGACTTTCCGGAAGAGTGCTTAAGGTTGGAGCTTTTATCTTTTTTTTTTTATTTTCTTTTCTCAGTACTGTTGCATTAAAGCATCTAGTGTTTTTAGCTTACATTTGATGGCAGGGTATTAGCCTCTGGCTGTGTAAAAAAAATTACCTGAAAACCATTACAGTTTCTGTGAGTCAGGAACGTGGGTGTGACTTAGCTGGGTGCCTCTAGTTCCAGAACTCTGATGAGGTTGCCAACAACAGCGACTATGGCTTCATATGAAGGCCCAACCTGGGTGGGGCTTACTCAAGTGGTCATTGGCAGGCTTTGGTTCTTTGTTACCTGGGTCTCCCCACAGTGCTGTTTTATGCTACATGGCAGCTGTCTTCCCTGAGTGAAGAGTGATCCAAGAGGGAGTTCCTGCCATAAAGGTCATAATCTTTTTATAAAAGTAACCTTTGAAGTGACAACCCATCATTTGACTATATCCTATTCATTGGAAGTGAGTCAGTAAGTCCAGAACATAGTTAAGGGGAGGGAATTTCACAAAAAGCACCAATACTAGTAGGTGCAGTTCATTAGGACCATCTTAGAAGGTGCCATTGTTTTATTATTTGGTAGAGTATTTGGAAGTTGTTATTTTGAATGAAGTTGCCAAATTCTATCTTATGTTTTGAATAGAAAGGGGGAGAAAACTACTGAATGTTGGTTTTGCCTTCATCTTTTCCCTGTTCCTTTCTAATATTCCCAGTGAACTTCACCATGAAAAAATATTTAGAGTCTAATAGTTGTTCATTTAAATGCCTGGCTTTGTCTTATTCTGTGTCCTTGGTAGAAAGGCTTGGGTAGCTAAACATGAAAAATGATGATAAAGAAGCACAGAGCAGATTTTAGCTAATGAGTATAGAGGATGGCAAGAATTTGTGATTTGGCACTTTATCTTTTAAACTGTAAGCAGAATTAGTTTGGAATATAAAATTGTGATTATTAGATATCCTAAAGAGCTACAGTTAACACTTCCCACTTCTTACCATCTATCTGAATTATATTTAGGCATTGTCTTCTGTCTACACTTACTATTGTAGCATATTGGTTTTCTGTGCTGTGTAACAGATTATTACAAACTTAACAGCTTAAAATCGCATACATTTGTATATTATTATCTCACAGTCTCCATGGGTCAGGAGTCCAGTTATGGCTTTTTATGGGTCTCTGGTTTGGGTCTTAGAAGACAGCACTCAAAGTCAAAGCCTCATCTGAAACTCAGGGTCCTCTTTCTAAGTTCACACGGTTTGGAAAAGTTCATTTCCTTACAGCTGTAAAACTCAAGATAGCTTGCTTCTTCAAGGCCAGCGGGAGAATCTGACTGTGGGGATGGCCCCAGCTCTTTTAAAGAGCTCATCTGCTAATTTTGAGCCCACCCAGAATAATCTCATTTTTGATTAACTCAAAGTCCTTAATTACATCTGCAAATCAAGGTTGGGCCATCTCAGAAATCTGCCTGTCATGGGCAGATGGCAGGCATTAATGTCCAGGTTTTGCTTCATTTCCATGTGTTATGGACTGAATTTGTCCCTTCCACATTTCAAATGTTGAAGCTCTAACCCCTAGTGTGATGGCGTTTGGAGGTTGGATCTTTGGGTGGTAATTAGGGTTGGGTACACAAGGTCATGAAAGTGAGGACCCTCAGGATGGGATTAGTACCCCTAAAAGAAGGAATACAAAAGAGCTTGCTCTCTGGACTATGTGTAGACAGAATAAGAAGGTGGCCTCTGCAAGCTGGGAAGAGGGCTCTTACCCAGAACTCAGCCGTGCTGGTACCCTGTTGGAACTTCAGCCTCCAGAACTACGAGATAAATTTCTGCTGTTAAAATCATCCAGTTTATGGTACAGGCTGAGTATCCCTCATCTGAAAGGCTTAGAACCAGAGTGTTGTGTATTTTGAATATTTGTATTTTACATACCAGTTAAGAGTCCCTAACCCCAAATCCTTTAAAATCCTAAATACTTTAAAATTCAGAACTCTTTTGAGCATCAACTTGATGCTCAAAGGAAATGTTCACTGGGCATTTTTCACGTTTCATATATTCAGATTAGGGATGCTTAACTTATATGTATAGTGCAGGAGTTCCAGAATCTGAAATCCAAAACCTTTCTGGTTCCAAGAGATTCAGACAAGGGATATTCAGCCTGTATTTTCTTGTGGCAGTCTGAGGTAAGACATTGTGTACTTTTATTTTAAAAAAAAAAAAAAAAGAAAGAGGCTCGGCGCCTGTGGCTCAATGGGCTAAGGCACCAGCCATGTACACCTGAGCTGGCAGGTTCAAATCCAGCCCGGGCCCGCCAAACAACAGTGACGGCTGCAATCAAAAAATGGCCGGGTGCTGTGGCAGGCGCCTATAGTCCTAGCTACTTGGGAGGCAGAGGCAGGAGACTCCCTTGAGCCCAGGAATTGGAGGTTGCTGAGTTGTGATGCCACAGCACTCTGTCCAGGGCGACAGCTTGAGGCTCTGTCTCAAAAAAAGAAAAGAAAAGGAAATTAGTTTCCATATACCTGAATTGCCCCTCAGTCAACCTTGTTATTTAGAAAATATTTGAAAGAGCGTTATGTTACTCTGGGAAACTAGAGAGCTTTCCTGGTAAGTTACACAGATTTAGAACCATAAAGTGTTATTCTCAAGCATTTATTTAAAAATATTGTATAGCTCTAGTAACCCAATGCTTTAGATAACCACTTGAACTAATAATGTCCCATTGCACAAAGTGACAGGTAGAATTGTACAGACAGAGGTGTACAAAGGTGGAATTATGTATACTGTTAATGTAAAATTTGAAAAGTGACAGTGTTGTCTTTTCTCAGCTGAACAGATTTCTTTAGCTGTACTTAAGAATTCTTGGCTCGGCGCCTGTGGCTCAACAGGCTAAGGTACCAGCCATGTACACCTGAGCTGGCAGGTTCGAATCCAGCTCCGGCCTGCCAAACAACAATGGCGGCTGCAACAAAAAAAAAAAATGGCTGGGTGTTGTGGCGGGCGCCTGTAGTTCCAGCTACTTGGGAGGCGGAGGCAGGAGACTTGCTCGAGCCCAGGAATTGGAGGTTGCTGAGTTGTGATGCCACAGCACTCTGTCCAGGGTGACAGCTTGAGGTTCTGTCTCAAAAAAAAAAAAAAAGAATTCTTAGCCCATCATTTTAGTTTTTTTTTTTTTAATTTAATTTTTAATTGTATCCATTATGTCTGCATAGTTTAAAAAGACAAACTTTTCTATAAGGCTTCTAAACAAGAAAAGTGAAGTCCCCATCTCATCTCTCTTCTGCTGATTTTCACCTCACCAAACTTAAGTCATTGGTATTTTAAACTCTTTTTAAGTGTTTCAAGTAGCACATTAATACTTACTCTTTCTTGAGTTTTTTCCCTAGTCTTAATTTGTAGAAGTAATATGTAGCTGAAAAGGGTTTAATTCTGAAGACCTTTATTTCCAAGGATTTTTTTTTTTTTTTTTTTGTATTGTCTCTTAGGTAACTTCCTCCCTGTTGTTATTGCTGTTCTTTTATCCTTGGACCTTGGACCTCTTGGATTGATCCTCCAATTTCCTTATATTTTTCCATCTTTTCTTCACTTTTTTTGTCTCTTCTTGAGAGTTTTCCAAGAGTTTTTCAACATTGTCGTCTAGCCCTTGTTTACACTTTGTTAAATTTTGCCTATTTTTAATTGCAAAAGCTCCTTTATTTTCATTCAGTGTAATCATGTGTGCAACATTTTATCTCTATGAGAATATTAATTTTTGTTTCTAAGATTTTTTTGCTCTTTGTTTCTTCTCTTCCTGTTCTCCTCTTAGTGTCCTCATCTCCTTCCTTTTTCTCCATTCTTTTTTCCTTTTTTCTTCACCCTCTTTTCCTCTTTCTGGGCTCTCCTTGCTTTTCTCCTTGCTTGTTCTCTGCTTTGTACTGTTGTTGTTTTTCTTGGGTGTCTAGTCATCCCTAGCAAGGCACAAGAAATACTGATTGTAGTTTCTTTACTTGTGCAGTGTCTTTCGGTGGTGGGTTTCACTGTAGGGTAATGAGAATGTCGTGATGGGAACCCCAGAATGTCAATCTGTAGTATGTTTTTTTCCATTGATATATTCAGTTACCTGAAAGAAGACCGTAGCCTATCTGGCCTGGGATTTAGGGGGAAGAGTGAGAGAGAGGTAAGCCTGACTGTTGTTATTCAGGGAGTCTGGCCATGAAAGGGGCTTGGGGAGATCTCATGGCAGACTGTTTTCAATGTGTCTCATCTCTCTTTTGTAGTCAAATGCTCTACCAACTGAGCTATACCCTCCACTTCCCTCTCTTCTTTGCATTGTAAAATGTTCCAGAAAGTTAACATCCTAACATCTCTTTGGTTCAAATTGGGAGAGTTGCCTGGTTGGTGAAGTTAGGGCAGGAAGTGGGATGGGGTGGTAGGAGTCTAGTTGCCCCTCATACCAACTTTCCACCAATCTTAATTACAAATCCTCTCTCCATCCTTAAATAAAATGTACCCACACACATTCAGTTAATTTTTTTCCAAAGATGTGCAAGTGTTCATGTATTTTGTAATAGTCATTAAAAAGAAGAATTACTACTCATTGGGTTACTAGCTAGTTGGAGCTGTCCAACTTTTACTACACAAATTTCAGAAAGCAAGACATTAAAGTCTTCAAGTTTCTTTGACTTAGTCCTGCCTTAAGATGAATTAAATATGCCTGTTCTATTCCTCCTTCCAAAAAGCCTCATAAACTGCTGACATGTAATGTATTATGAGTTTAAGGTCAACTCTTAGATGTTTTGAACATTTCAGTAGTCTCATTTCTAAGGATGCGTGATATTCCAAAGCGTCCTTGAGAAACTAATGGTAGGTTACTTCTGGCCATTGGTACTCACATAAATGAGTAAAAGCAAAAAGTGCATAGAAAATTAATACTTCTTAGTGTAAAATATACATACGTAAAGTTTATAAAGTAACACGTGCACAGTTTAATGGCCCATGGCCAGTGTCATAACCTATTTTAACTTTTGCTATAATCATTTCTTTGCTTTCCTTTGCAGTTTTACCACACCTATGTTGGTACATAACATATATTGTTAGTTTTATCTATTTTTGAACTTTTCATGAATAGTGTCACTTCTGTATGATTTTATGTCTTCTTGCCCTTGGTGGCATTTGTGAGAGTTGAGATTTGTAAGATTCGTCCATGTTGTTACATGTAGCAGTGACTTTTTTCAGTTTCATTGCTGCTGTGATTGTTTATGCCACATTCTGTCTGTGTACTGTGTTGTGTGTGTATCCTGTGTACGTGTGTGTGGCCAGCTCCAGGTCATCTGCCTAGGAGTGGAATTGCTACGTCATTGGAGATAACTGCTCTTTTAACACTTGGTATTTTCAAACGTTTTAATTTTTGAAACTATGCCGGGAATCTAGTTATATCATACTGTAGTTTTAATGTGCATTTCCCTAATTTCTGCTGAGGTTCAGCGCCTTTTCATGTTTTGGTTTTGTATTTACTCTTTGTGAGTGACTATTAAAGGTCATTGGTCTTTTTATGCTAGTGACTTTTTTTCTTACTGATTTGTGCAATTTCTTTATTTCTTGATTGTATGTGTTACTGGTATCTTCTCCCATTCTATACTTATATTTTTATGATGTTTCGTCAATCTTTGCCTTTTTAATTAGGGTTTTTCTTTCAATAAAATTTTTTTCTGGCCTCATAATCATGAAAATATTCTCCTATATTTCTAAAAAGTTTCACAGCTTTTCTCTTCATATTTGTTCTAGACTTCACCTGGAATTGATTTTATGTGCTTAGTTTGAAGTAGTTCCATTTCCTCTTTCCCATGAGAAGACCCAACACAATGTATTAATATTCCACAATCTCACTGCTAAATTAAATAGTGCCTTCTCACTTTGTAACCTTCAAAATGTGGTGAACTTCTAAGGCAGTGGTTCTCAACCTTCCTAATGCCATGACCCTGTAATACAGTTCCTCATGTTGTGACCTCCAACCATAAAATTGTTCTAAGGTCTTATTTCCTCATTTCTTTGTCCTTTTGATTTTGGGGTGTTTTTTTCCCTCCTTTATTCTAATTTGAGTAGCATTTGGGAAAGGAGCACAGTGCTTTTTTAATTTTACCACATTTAACTTGAAGACATTTTTAAGTCAATAGTTAGCCTTACATTTTTTTTTAAAAAAGTAAATCCAGGCATAATGAATGACCCAGCCAGATTAGCACAGTATTTAGATGAGGTGATAGCCTGAGGAAATGTGTGCACATGACCTGTGCCATGAGGCTGGCATGGCTGAAATTATTTTGCAGCAAAAAATAAAAGAAAATACTTCTAAAAGGACTTGACTACTTACACGTGGCTCATTAAAAAAGATATAGAGAAATGAAGTGTGATTGGTAATTAGAGATGACATAGGTAACATAAAAATCAGTCTATCTTCATTGTAGTTACCACGTATTCAGAACCATTGTAAAGATACCAACTTAACTGGACAAGTGTAAAGGTTTTAACCAAAAATAAGTGTTACAGAACAGTCAATGGGTAAAATAACGTATTACATAATTGATTCATAAAGTTAACTTGGTCAAGGATAGGTAGATAAGATAACCATGATTATAACTATTATCTGATTTTTGTAACTAGTCTGCCTTCACTGTGAGAAAAATGTACAGTCGTGACTTGAGACGTACCTGGTTTCATGGACCCTGCCAATTTTGGTCTTATTTATAACGAAAAATAAATTATGTCTATTGGATTATTTTTATTGTATATATGTTGTAAGTAGTTGCAATTAAATATGTCTTAACCCCTTTTTATTTTACAGTTTATAGTTCTTTATCCATTTAATCCTTTGGGATTCCATAGCTTTCTATTATCTCCTCAATAATGAAGTTGCCATTAACTGAAGGTTACAAGGCTGCCTGTGTAAGGGACACTCACCAAATATTCTTTGTCAGCAAGTGACTACTTCTGAATTGTTGCAGTACATTATTGTTGTTTTGTTGTGGTCTGTTGCAGAAACATTAGTTAAGAATTCCTATTTTCTGGCTCAGCTCCTGTGGCTCAACGGGTTAAGGCGCCAGCCACGTACACCTGAGCCGGTGGGTTCGATTCCAGCCCGGACCCGCCAAACAACAATGATGGCTGCAACCAAAAAATGGCCGGGTGTTGTGGCAGGCGCCTGTAGTCCTAGCTACTTGGGAGGCGGAGGCAGGAGACTCACTTGAGCCTAGGAATTGGAGGTTGCTGTGAGCTGTGATGCCACAGCACTCTATCCAGGGTGACAGCTTTAGGCTGTCTCAAAAAAAAAAAAAATTCCTATTTTCTAAAGGCTGATAAATTTTGAATGAAAAATGCTTATTTGTATGCCAGCATAACTGAATTTTCACAGTCTCCAGACATTTAGTTGATTTAGAAATGATTAATGACACATAAACCTTTGACAAGTCATTATTCAGTAGGTCTTTCGAGTTTTGTGAATGGCCATTTCTTCTGTAAATAAGCATATTTCATTCAAAAGTTTTCTACATGGGAAGTAACTGGATGAGAGACTTGTACATGAGTTGGTTGACCATATTTCACAAGAAAGGATTGTGGAGTCAGCCAGCCCTGAGTGGTTGATGACGAACTTTATAATTTTTTTTTTAATTTTTATATATGTGTAAAAATTTATATATATATTTTTTTATATATATATTTTATTAAATCATAGCTGTGTACAATAATGTAATCATGGGGTACAATGTGCTGGTTTTGTATACAATTTGAAATATTTTCATTGAACTAGTTAACATAGCCTTCATGGCATTTTCTTAGTTATTGTGTTCAGACATTTATATTCTACATTTAGTAAGTTTCACCTGTACCCTTCTAAGGTGCACTGTAGGTGCGGACCCACCAATTACCCTCCCTCCACCCATTTTCCCCACTCCCCTTCCCTCCATTGCCCCTTATCCATATTCTTGTGCTGTAATTGGGTTATAGCTTTCATATGAAAGCTATGAATTAGTTTCATAGTAGGGCTGAGTACATTAGATACTTTTTCTTCCATTCTTGAGATACTTTGCTAAGAATATTTTCCAGCTCCAACCATGTAAACATGAGAGAGGTAAAGTCTGTTCTTTAAGGCTGCATAATATTCCATGGTGTACATATACCACAATTTATTGATCCATTCATGAGTTGTTGGGCACTTGGCTTTTTCCATGACTTAGCAATTATGAATTGTGCTACAATAAACATTCTGATAGAAATATCTTTATTATAATGTGATTTTTGGTCTTCTGGATATACCTAGTAGAGGAATTATAAGATCTAATGGCAGGTCTATTTTTAGATCTGTAAGTATTCTCCAAACATCTTTCCAAAAGGACCATATTAGTTTGCATTCCCTCCAGCAATGTAGAAGTGTTCCCTTTTCTTCTCATCCATGTCAACATCTCTGGCTTGGGGATTTTGTGATGTGGGCTAATCTTACTGGAGTTAAATGATATCTCAAAGTGGTTTTGATTTGCATTTCTCTGATGATTAAGGATGATGAGCATTTTTTCATGTGTCTGTAGACTGTGCACCTGTCTGCTTCAGAGAAGTTTCTCTTCAAGTCCCTTGCCCACCTTGAGATGGGATTACTTGTTCTTTTCTTGCTAATACGTTTGAGTTCTCTGTGGATTCGGGTTATTAAACCTTTGTCAGAGAAATAACCTGCAAATATCTTCTCCCATTCTGAGAGCTGTTTGCTTGCTTTACTGACTGTGTTCTTGGCTGTGCAGAAGCTTTTTAGTTTAATCAGGTTACAGGAGTGTATTTTTGATGTTGCTTTAATTGCCTGGGGAGTCCTCCTCATAAAATATTCACCCTGGCCAATTTCTTCAAGAGTTTTCCCTGCATTTTCTTCTAGTATTTTTATAGTTTCATGTCTTAAGTTTAAATCTTTAATCCAGTGAGAGTCTTAGTTAAAGGTGAGAGGTGTGAGTCCACTTTTAGTCTTCTACAGGTCACCAGCCAGTTCACCCAGCACCATTTGTTAAATAGGGACTCCCCACTGAATGTTTTTAATTGGCTTGTCAAAGATCAAATAACGATAAGTAGCTGGGTTCATCTCTTGGTTGTCTATTCTGCTCCATACATCTACGTCTCTTTCTGTGCCCATACCATGCTGTTTTGATCACTATCGATTTATAGTGTAGTCTGAGGTCTGATGTCATGATTCCTCCTACTTTGTTTTTATTTCTGAGTAATGTTTTGGCTATTCGAGGTTTTTTCCTGATTCCATGTAAAACTATGTATTATTTTTTCGAGATCTTTGAAGTACAACAATGGAGCTCTAATAGGGATTGCATTAAAATTGTATATTGCTTTGGGTAATGTGGTTTCATTCTATTTCTGTGAAAATCTATGTGTCAGTAAGCAATTTTGACCTATATCTGCTATTTTCATTTTTACAATTTTTTAATTTTCAACGATTC